>LGAG01000258.1:95828-108853 GCA_001278395.1 Lerema accius
TTTATTTTACTGTCCAAAAAATATTTTACTGCCCGACTCATTATTTCCACTGCTCAATGTTACTGCTGGGATTTTTAGACCACTTTAATTAGTGCCAAATAAAAACATAAAATGTACCTACCTACTAAGTAGATACGGTAAATGTTGAAAAAGACATATCGTAACATTAAGTTAATTTCACACACCCGCACGCTTAAAGTCCATAAAATAATGAAAAATGTTTACAGAAAAAGCATAAACATGCTTGCATGAACACCACAAGTATGAACTTTTGTATAAAAACATGTCACAAGTAGATACAGTCGACGTTTAATCGAGTCTGCCAATCGCTTTTACGATCGACTAGGCAAAGCCCGAAGCAGATTATTTTACTTCCGACGCTTGACTGAAAAGTTAGGGAGTTAGTTTTGACTAAAAGTAGGTACTTTAGTCAATGACCGATTTAAGAATTTGTTCTGGGGTTAGCCCGAAGGATTTGGTCAAATCTAGGATAAACTAGTCATTCCGCGAAGAGACGGCATATCGGCCTTTGACTATAAACATTGTTATAGTCAATCCTCGAAGTCCCGGCACTCCTAGGTTTGACTAGTCAATCCTCAGCTCTGACTTTAAGCCTTAGTCAAAGCCCAAACAAATGAAATTTTTCGGCATTTGACTGAAGTATTTTGTTCAAACCTACGAGTAGAATAAACCAGTCATTCCGCGAAGAGACGGCATATCGGCCATTGACTATAAAACATATTTATAAATTATAACAACTATACTGTAATATACCTACTTATATTAAAAATGAAAGTTGTTTGGGGTCAGTTTGTTTGTAAGAGCACAATCCTACTAAAGCGTCATATTAATGTTAAAATGTTAGTAAATATTAGCAACGGCTCACAGTTCCACTAAATTACTAACATCGCTCAAATATCAATACCGCGTTATTAAAATTTGATAAAGTATAGAACGTGTTATAAAAATGACGTAAAGTCATAATGTCTACTTAAAAATATTTTAGGCAAAAGTCGGAGGTATGCGGGGCGGGAAAGCTCATCATGATTGATTGATTATTATTAAAAAAACAATTTGGAGTTCTACAAAATTTTTATTGTTCAGTTCACATAAAATTTTCCATTTCTAATATATGCATTCGGTATATAACAAGGCGATTATTTGCTTCTCTCTTATTGCGTTCGTGATTTGTGGATTTCAAGTGCTGCCCCATTCCTTCCCAGGTATCGATGATGTTACAATATCCACACTGAAATATTTCTGAACGAATCTGAAAAAGATAAAACATTTTGCTAACATACCTATATTGTTAACTAGCTGACCTGGCGAACTTCGTATCGTCTCAAAATCAATAAAAATTGCTAAACATAAAACTATGATTCAATTTAAATTGTCAGGAATCCTTACTCGGTAACCATGGTGATACTATCGCGTTTGATACATGATAATATTACAGTAGTCCCATACAAACTTTAAATTGTAATATCTTTTGATATAATGGTCTGATTTAAATAAATTAAAGCCTAAATAGAGCCCTGAGTTAAGGATTATGGGTGTATTTCATCCATTGTTCTGTCAAATCAGCCGTTTTGGCGTGATACTCATTCAAACAAACAGACAAACAGAGCCCCCCCAACTTCAATTTTATTATATGTATTGATTGATTGATGATGATTGATTGATTGATTGATTGATGATATCGGCATAGGTTTCCGCGGATCCACTAGTTAAAAAATAATATCCTTACCTCTCTTATAAATTCGGTTTCGTTAAGAATTACGACAGGCGTGTACCGCAGTGCTCTTACATGCTTACTAAGCCATACATGCTGATACTTATCTCCTTTCGGCATGTTCACGTCACACACTTGACACCTGACGTATACTTTATTAACATTAGTGAAAAAGTGGAAACAATTATAATCGATACAATATTTTTCACTAATAACCATGTCTTCTCTATTGAGAATGTCGAACAATCCCAATGAACTCATTAAGATAATGGTTGGTACTCTGGGGAAGTTACAGTTTTTATCATTAGACTTCTCTGTTTTAAATGAATTCAATTTGCTCTTATGCATTTCTCCATTTACATGTTCGGCTATATCTGAATTAAATGGTGGAATACTTTTGTTGCATATCTGGCAATGTATTTTGTTATTAATGCGATCGTATTTCAGATTGTGTTTTTCAATGTCCCTTCCCAAATTACGAATGGTGCTTTGGGATTGTTTCGCCTTTTGAATACCTCTTGCTTCTACATCCTCACTGTTATTGGTTTCCTGATTCTGAAATACTGGTTTAGTAAGTATGTTCTGGTCTTCTTTTTTATTCTTTTTATCACTTTTTAAATTCCGTGAAGTCTTACTTTCATTCTCTTGACCTTTATTTTTTATATTCGCCTTCACAGAGTGACTCGTTCTCATAGCAGTATTGGGTTCATTATCAGTATTCCAAGTTTTGTCATCTTTTATAGGTGTTGTTTTGATACAATTTTGAAAAAGCGTCTTATGTTTAACTTCGTCAAGATGCGTGGTTATGTCAGCTATAACTTCATTGCACGTCAAGCAATGGAAGGTATTATCAATCTGTTAGAACATAAAATTATATGAATTTAAGTATTACACACTGTAATAAGGTTTCAATAAACTTAAGGTGAGATGAGCACATTCCTTTACAGGTATATTGATAGACTATGTTGATATTACAACCAAGTTAAACAGCTTTTACGACTATACCAAACATCACATATATTATATCTATTTTAAATTATATTATAGCTATTTTAAATTCCCATGATTATTAATGCTTTATAATTTGCTGTGTATGTAATATACTCGTATAACTACAGTCAACTTAATGAATACGAAATAAGTAGATTTTATTTCTCTTACCGTTCGATAAATATTTTTTTCGATGTTGACTTTACTCCGTATCAAATTGATGATATGAGTAGGTTCAGTTTTATGGACTTTCTGATCTTCATACTCTACATTACAAATGGTGCATGTATTGTCATCAATAAATCCATTCCAAGCTTCTTCAGAGATTGCTTTATTCCCGAAAAGAATAATGTCACCATCTCTTACTATTGTAGGAGATGATTTATTTTCTTTATGCGTGAGTTCCTCTGCATGTAATCGTACTGCCGTTCTTGTGGATATAGGAACATTGCAGAATTCGCAGAAGTACCCAGTTTTAACCTGGAATTTCGATAACATTTTTATGTAATAGTAACAGACACAGAACAACGAATTAAACACTCAAATAGTGTTAATGATAATAGGGCAATTTTTTCACAGACAATCCTATAATATTGTTGAGTTTACAATTTACGATGAAACAGTGATTATTTTGAGATGATATTTGGTAATTAAAAAAAAAAAAGTTTAATTAAAAACAATGAAATTTTTATTTTTAAATATAGTCTGTCCAGGATTTTCTATTTTATCTAAAAATCACAATGTGTTATGGCATTCGAACTATTTTTTATATAATTACATACACAACTCCATAATAAAACTCATACCTTTCTGATTCGGTCGTCTCTGTATTTGTGGACGTAGTCAGTACTGTCCACGTTCCGTCTGTGATCCGCAGTGGACACGTGCAGGCAGACGTCTCGCTCGCTCCTCAGGTAACTCTCGCATGCCAGACAGAGATGGTCGATGCTGCCCTGCAGGATCGCCTCCTTACTGAACGCGGGCGCCATTGTAACTGATAAAAATGTATAAAAAAATAAGAGCTGTGGATTATTTATAATAAATTTTATCTTAATACATAATAAGACAGCGTACGCGTGTTTGTTACTGAACTCGTCCTAAACGGCTGGACCGATTTCAATAAAAAATGGTGAGGTAGTTTAGAGGTATCGATAATGGTTCCGAGCCACAGTTACCTGGCAGGTGGCGCTGATGTAGAGATACTTGACGGGACCGGCCAAACTATTAGAGTTATTGAAACGCTATCATAGCAAAAGGTGTCTGATATGATGAGCATTTACTAAAAATACATAAAAATTTAAGGTCGAGTAGGTACCTACCTGATGTGGAAAACACAGTTGACAGAACAACGTCTGCCCAGTCTACTAGTTTACAATAAAATTAAAATAAGACACTGATCAAATTCTATCATCACACGGGAACAGTTATAATTAAAATTGTAATCATATTTTTTTTTTACTTACGTTTAGTCGTTGTCCGAGCTGCGTTACGAAATGTATTGTTTTAAACAATGTTTTCTGTTTATATAACAGTGTAATGAACTTAATCTAAAAAGTCTAATTACTAAGTGAACATTAAAAAATAATTTACAATACCTAATTAATAATGACTGTCAAACAAATTAAAAACACTGATTAAGAAATAGATAAAAAACAAAAGAAATCTGCCTAGAGTTTTATAATGTTACTGTTACCGGCAATGTGTAAAATGCAGGTGTTGTATAGGTACAATGCCTAGGTAATGTATAAAATGCCGGGGGCGTTTGGGCAATGTATAAAATATTACGAATATGATTGCCCGTTTCATACTTTGCCTAGGCAATGTATCCAATACCCGATTATACACATTGCCGGTAACATTACCATTAAATAGAGAGCTGTTTGGTATAAAATACTAACTTCAACCTCATACCGGCAGACCAGGGTGTAGTAATAAGTGGTAGACGATAGAATGCCCTATCATATCATTGTGTTTGATAGACCTCTGCAAGGCAAAACTTCCAGAAACTAAACATTTTCGTGAAAAAACAACAAGTTAACATGTCTAGATAGCATAGGCGGTAGGTTAGGCCGTTCAATCGTTTCTAAAAAAAACATAATTTATTAAACTTTCTAACTCATTAGGTACAGTAAGTAATGTGCAGAAAAACCCAAACCCCCATAATGCCCAATTTCCTCCTCGCATTATAAAATCCTACTACCAGTATTGATTAAATTAAACCACAAACTGCGAAGATAGCACTTAGCTCATAGATTATACTTAGCTCATGTTTACTAGCCTTGCAACAGGTTCCCAGTTACAAGATAGATGTCGCTAGTCGCTACTGGCATTATAGTTCGATAGCCTCGACATCTCGACATAAACAAACCGTGAGTCCGGTAGAAGGTTACGGTTCGCGCGCTCGCACAGACAACACATATTTTGTTTACGTTTACGCGCCATTTCAATAATCACATTGTAAAAAAATTTCGCGTCGCGATTACACGCGTGTTGCTGTGAATGTGCTATTTGTAACTGGTTGAAAAAGTGTTATTGATAGACTTCGTAAATTTGAAATTGTTCAAATTTATGCTGTTTAAAATTGGAACAGTTTTTTGGTTTCCCGCGTATATCCTCGTATATATTGTTAAATTAAGTGTGCATCCGTATCAATCAAGTGTTATTTAAAAAAATCTGATAAGTACTTATTGTTTTTAAGGTAATTATTTAAAAGTACCTAATATTTATATTAAAGTAAATATTTTTGTATTTACTAATTTAAGAAAGAGAGAGTATTTAATTTCATTCGAGGCCTGGAGTGGTTTAAAAACGCGCTTTTATTAATTTTAATAATAATTATGTTTATTGATAAAACCCCTTGATCATTATTACCTACCTAAATTACTATCTACATTATTATTTCATAGGTAAATCTGTAATTATGTTTACAAGTGTAATTACCTATACATGTAATTATCTATACGTATAGATAAACGGATGTGTGAAGGGAATATCATAAGATTATAAAAAAATATGATTGATATTACTTAAGATGCCGGATGCAAAAACATATCTACTGGGTAAGTAATTCCCATTCTACTAATCTGTCACTTCAAAGCCTGTCTCAGCCTAGAATCGAACCTGGAACCCTAACTACGCAAACAAGGTCTCTATCAATTACGGGTTATGTGCAGTACAATCATATCACAGTGTCCTATAATAGGCATGCCTTATTAAATAGGTATTGTTCATGAATTTACGTTATAAACGTCAAAGTTTTGATTTTGAAATTATAAAAGAAACTTCAAAGCAATTTTAAAATACAATCTTAGGATCCTTGTCCACACTCCACACATGCCCTTTAGTGCATTTCACGTTTATTTCTCTTCGCCTTTATGTTGGTAACAATAAATCCCATCCCATACAACATGATTAGAAACAAACAAACCTCCTACCTACAAATTAATAGCCATGCTGCTAACATTACTATCCTCGAATGTTACCTATATTGGAGCATCATCACCACTCTTAAATGTCCCACTGCTGGGCTCGGGTCTCCTCTCACAGTGTGAGGAGTACAGGCTATAGTCCACCAAGCTAGCCAAGGTAGGCATTGCACTAGAACAGCGTGGTACAATGTATTCTAGCACTATGTTAAGAAGACGTACATAGTATGTTTGTGAGTTGAAGCCATTTTTGTAATCACAACTCTTTCAACTCTTTCAACCCTATTTCCTGTATCGATTGAATAGGGGTGAAATTATAATGAGGATAACAGGAAATGACGTGGACTGCAAATAAGTGCATTGTAGGGTGCTAATTACACTAGGGTTAGTAATGTCAGGTAGGGTAACTGAAGGAAGGGTTATTTTTTATTGTGTAATTAGTTAGGTTTAATGTATTATTAAAAGCAACAATTATATGTATAGTATATAGTTCCGTGTTTACCCAAAGGGCACACAGAGTCCTTGCCCAGGGCCCCCGAAAGCTTTTAGGAAATGACCAATCCAGACTGATACGAGTATAAGATAAATTTACAATTTACTACCCATTACTTTCTAAAAATCTGTTCCGGTCGGGAACCGAACCTGGGACCCCTCGCTTCGCAGGCAGGGTCACTACTAAGTAGGCTAGGTGGTCGTCGAAACATATTTATTTTAAACTACGACTCATTTGGCAAAAAAACAGTTAGGTGCCATATTAGTTGCGTCCATTCTGTCCGCCGCAGGGATAAGACGAACACCTTGAAATAAGGTCGCTATCGACGGTGTATGACTAAGATTCTCAAGAGCAAGACTTAATACATGAACAAGATTGACATTGTCATTCGTATGACCCGTTTGGCGCATTGGTTAGCGCCAGATCGCCGTTACAGGGCCCGGGGTTTTTTATTTATTAGATACCCAACGCAGGTTACACAAAGTACCTAAAATTATATTCAATAGTTTTTTGTTGCTATTTAAAAACAATGTTACGTAAGACGTTTGACCCTGCCTCCGCATATAACGCATCATAACGTTTTACAAAACCCCTTCCCTCCCCCCAAATTGGGTTTTGTAATATTTGAACGGCATCCATCTAAATTTTTTTATTTTTTATTTGGGGGTTACTTTATTTGCAGTACTATCTTTCATCTTGCCGTTTTACTTGTCACTGGCACGTTATAATAATTGTTGACAGTTTTTTTTTCAGGTTACAAAAAAGTTATTTTAGCTTCGATTACGACTTTAAAAATTAAATGGGTGTTACTTCAATTTACTGTGTTCGTTGTTGCGTAAATTACTTACCGAATATTTGTTATTTCGGTCTCACATTTTTTATCTTTTTTTGTCGAAAGCAACTTAAGCAACGTCTCATTTTGTGTTCAGTCTTTTTGTCGGTACTTTAAGACAATTTATTTGCTAACCCTACCTAGTCAATTTAGTGCGAATTTGTCGGCACACAAGCAATTAACCGAATGTAATTTAAGAACGAAATTACGTCGATTAAACTACCGCTTTCGGCTGGAACAAAACGGTTCAGCCTGAGTGCATTGTTCAATTGTTTTGGTATACTGTGACCAAACAATCTAGACTTCTGCGAGTACACACAAGTTGACCGACTTATCTTGATATTTCTTGTGTGTTAGCCGGATTATCTAAGGGAGTGTTCTAGATCTAGAGTTACGTAAAGCAATTTTTTTAAGATTTCTGACCTGGAGGGGTAACCATGTAACGTGCCGTTACGTTTTTCTGTCCCCTTTCTCAAACGTTACGTAACATTCAAGTTACCATTTCTATCTAACAAAGTTGCCATTTTCCCGTCTTAGGAGTATTATATTCCCTAGTTGGTAATAAAAAAACAATGTAACGTAACGCGTTCGATCCCCCTCCCCCCTCTATGTAACGCATCATAACATTTTACAAAAAACCCCTCTCTCAAAATTGCTTCAGACTAGCGTATTTTTGTATATGGTCGAGCATACGCGCTTACACGTGCGCTATGATACGTCATATTTCGGCGTGTTTGCTTGAACCGGTAATGCGTTCTGTCAGTATCAACATTGATACGAGCTTAAAAGCGCGTTAATGCTCGTACA
This sequence comes from Lerema accius, assembly GCA_001278395.1. Lineage (NCBI taxonomy): Eukaryota > Metazoa > Arthropoda > Insecta > Lepidoptera > Hesperiidae > Lerema > Lerema accius. Next base: position 104,108 of record LGAG01000258.1, read on the forward strand.
AGTCGCTCGTGTGTCAAAAGGCGCGCCTATACGTCGTGCCTACATGCGCTTCCAAAGACGAGCTAAACGCGCGTAAAAATGCTAGTCAGAAACTGCCCTAATGACTGTATAAAGTTAAAAACGTTTTTGTACTTGAGGCAACCACAGACCCATAAAGAAGAATAGTCCGGGTCGTATACAATTGCGAATAAATAACTGACGAACAAAAATCTATCACTCACTCGCAGTATACAGCGTATACTACCGAGCGGCCGACTTCATAATGTTCGAGCGGATTTACGTTCGTCAATTTTCGGTCGGATGGCTCTGTCTATTATTTTTTATAGGTCTGTGGAAACTTTAGTATGCAAATTTGCTACTAATAAATGCACGTAATTGTATGCACATGAGTTCACGCGATCGTGTTGTTTAGATTCGTAACAGTGCAAGGTGCAAGTACTTATACAGTTCCGTTTGTCTCAGGGTCGTCTTTTGATCCGTAGTTAGACGACTAATGGTTAAAAATATTAACTAATAGTAATACTAATTTAACTAATACTTAATATTTTACTTTAACCATTGGTCGCCTTAACTACAGATCAAAATACCGACCCTAGTTAGTTATTTATTGAGTTGTAAACGAGAGTATTGTTATTTAATTTGTTATGTAGAAGTTAGATACGTAATTAAATTATGAGGTAACTGACTAAGATGTTTAGAAAACTTGAATTGCTTAAGTTTACTTTATATCTCCTTAGATCACAGTTTTGGTTGGATTGGCCACATTATAAGGATTAGGGCTTTCTAATACAAAATTCAAGATGCTTAACTACGATTTAAGCGATTTTCTGTGTGTAAATCAGCAGTTTTAAAATAATTAATAATTAGAATTGTAAAATAAAAAAATATAGAAAACAGTAACTTCTAATGTTTGTTTTGATAATAATTTAAATTTCAGCCCCTCTGGGTATCGATCCCAGGGCCCTTTGAACGGCGATCGGTAACCATTGCGCCATAAGGGTCATCGAACAATATCAAAACTTTAAAATTTTATCATCGCGGACACTTAACAATTTTAAAACTATATCGTTACACACGATTAGCTTGTTTACACCAAAACAAACCAATCGTTAGTATAGTAACCCGTTATAGTTTTAGAATATCAAGACTAGGTACTACTACCAAAATCTCCTATTAAAATCTACTACTAAAGTGTCGTACTACTACAAAAGATTCTTCAGTTATTCACCAATATCAAAAGTTCATAATGATAACAACTGCAGTCATGCGGAAACGTGCAGGATTAATCAATACTTTGTCTAGTGGAACAACATTCACGCATAAACCACATTTCCGGAAAAAGTACTAATTGAACCCGCCTTGTATTAGATTTCCGTTTATATCATTTTATATGAACTGTACTGTAATGTTTATATTATGTTTTCCTCTGTATGTGTGTGTATTGTTTAGGACATGGTTTTAGGCTTTGCAAGACTAGGAAATAGCAATATTTACTTAACATTATAACCTACGAATCCGCCGTAGTCCTGCGTGTTTGCGATAATGATGAGCTACCTACATTATTAGTATAATATTTAATATAGATTTTTTTTGTAGCATGTCAGGATTTTCAAACCTTTTGAGTAAAATGTACGGGATTCTTATGACATAAAACACAGAAGTTTTGAAAAAATGTACAAAATTTTGAGCACTGAGTTTTTTTTCTTTTCATTATGACTAGTCTTACTTTTAAATCAGATTTACCTCATAGCCCTATACCCTACCCTGTACTTGAATGTGGTCGTTAATTAAGAACCTTACGTTAGAATAAAAGCTAAATCTTTTGCATTCAAAAAAACAACCAAAGACAAAATTATTTATAAAAAGTGGGACATCTAATTTTTCACAAAAAAATCGTGACGTCCCGCCAAAAGTGGGACGTCTGGCAACGCTGATTATAATTAGGATCTTCTGCTTTTTCAGCTCTATAAAAATGTTAGTGATAGATACTATACTAGTACATAAATCAGAAGTACCTAATACATTAAATCTATATACTGTAATAACTCTTCTGTGGTATATGAAGGTCGTCCAGTTATGATAATTTGAGGTCACTTAGTATGTTATATCGATATGTGAGTACCTACATATATGGCTCTTCGATGCAATGTTGCATGTCTGTTTTTTTAACTTGTCTTATTTTTAAAATAAAAACATATTTTCAAAGCAGTTTTTGGGAATATTAATAATAATAAGATGTGATATTGGAGTGATGAAATCACTTAAACATTACCGAAAAAGTGTGAATAATTAGAAAATGTAATTTCCGATTCAAATTTTACGGTTTACTTAAAACTGTGTGCTAAATAGTTACAAGTTAAAAAAATGTACTGCATTATGTTGCAATATACCTATTTAGATTCATTATTATGAATTCTTATAATTTATAACAGTTGCACAATCACAGACCTATAGGATTCTCTGTGCATCTGCCATGGAGGACAGAGAAAGATCAAGAATGTTATAAAATCATAATTCAATTTATTGTCTCACTGAGATACAAAGCTAGGACTCTTTGGTTGGCAGTCCGCAATATAACCACTAACCATTGTGCTACTCGTAATTTATCAATAACATTTGACATATTTTTATTTTTCTACTTCTGAGTTCGAGTGTACACATCTGAATTTTAAAAATTTAATGCCTTTGCTATTGTACAGACGAATCCTTTACGACTCTATTTCCCGAGAGTTACGGTTTAGTTTTGAATAAGGCTATCGGGCGTTTAGATCATTCTAGAATTCTAGATCTACGGAAGAGCGGCAGTAGCAATAAACGTAGAAGTGGAGACATTTATTGATTTTGAATTTTTAAAAACGCTTGCACTATGATTATTTGCTAATTATATACCTGGTTGATGAATTTTATATTGTACTGTAAACTAGAAGACCGGGTAGACGTTGTTCTGCCGTATGTTATTTTTTTTTACAGTCTGGTCCCTTCTTTCCTGTAATGGTTAGTTAGTTTGGCTGGTCCTTTGAAGTATCTGGAAATTAGCACCACTTGCCGGGTAAAAATGTGACTCGAAACCATACCAATTAGAAATAGTTTCTTTCTTAAACCATACGCGGTCTCTCTAAAATACATCAAAGGTAACGGAATACCAACCAAGTTAAAATAAAAGGACCTTTTATTTTAAGGAACCCCATTGGGTGACCTTTTCTTTTACGTAATATGCCTTCCCTGTTACATTTCAACGTTTCCCCCAAGTCGTTTTGGGGGCTTCAAACGTGGAATATAATTTTGGATGAACCCTAATGACTGGGTTACGGAACCAAGATTAAGAATCCCTGCTCTAGACAAAGGTTGTACGGTCGACATTTGTCTAGAGATGCTGGTCACTCAACCGCCTTCTGACCACGCATACAGGGTGTCTAGTAAGTTGTGGTCCAAACGATACTTGTCGTTAGATACAATCTTGATCTATCGAACTAACTCCATTTAGGTTAATCAAAATTTTATCTAACGACAGGTATCGTTGGACCACTACTTACTGGATATAGAGTTATTTAACATTGTCAATCAAATCTATGTACCTACGCCACTGGGCTATGAGCTCCTACCCCACCTGTAATATTTGTTATCAAAATAGCAATAAACCTATATCTCGATAGCTTTATTTGATTTATTTAGTCCAGATTATCGCTTTATTAATTATTCAGATTGTGATCAATGGAATCTGCTTTGAATAATTTATTTCCTAAAACTAATCTAAATTGTGTGCATCGGATGATCACAAGATTTGACCTGATCGATTGGGGTCATCTATTTACATAGGTACTAAGAGTAAAAGTAATGGGTTTAAATCTGCAACTTAGTCTATATTGCTACTGAAATGCGTAGTATCTATAGTGTTATTTCTACTACGCTCATTTGTTCTGAAGTCTCGTCTCAGTCTATATTTTTTTTTCGTCTGTGAGTGTGTATGTACTATAAGTTGTACACGTACTCGTACGTACATTTTTAGTACCTACCTACTCGTATTTGAGTCCTAGGCTAATAGCAAAACTAACTTACAATATAAAGGACATATCAACGCTGACAGCATCCTAAAACAATTTAATTTACTAATCGGTTTCTAATTGATTCCGATTATATTCGTGTGCCTACGTGACTAATGAATCGTAGGCACGTGGATCTTTTAATAATTTAATCATGTGATGTAAAGAAAACGGGTTGGTACCTAAGGCTCAGACCAAAAAATTTATAGACTGAGTCATTAGAACAAAAAATGAAGTCATTTTTTGCTTACGATTTGACGTATGTCACAAAGCACGGCCTGTAGAGCAATGTACCGAAAAACGTTATCATTTGATAAGTACGATGTTTTTTTCTACTAAGCTCATTTCTTCCGAAGTCTCAGTCTATATATTTTTTCGTCTGTGACTGTTTAACCTAAGGGTTTATCCATCCTCAAGTCACAATATGCTTAATTATTCACAAAAGCTGTTTTGAAAATGAATATTTTTGTTTTAAATATAAAACAAGTTAAAAAAATGGATGTGTGTACACAACATGATGCATTATCATCATGTATATCAAAACAATGGTTTGTATTGTCAGTCATGCGATAGTTCGGGACAAAAGACAATCTCGTTACGTTCCAATAAGCATCAGTTGTTTCTGGAGCACAACTAGTATTGCGCAGAAAAACTGTAATAGGACTAGTAATTATAGGAGTACAAAAACACCCGACTGGCAAAAAGG
>LGAG01000258.1:132219-147017 GCA_001278395.1 Lerema accius
ACTATAATAATATCTTACGTTCTCTGATCCAGGTATCTGAACGAGACAAGCGCGTGACGGGCTACAACACGCGCGAGGAGGGCGGGCGGCCGCGCGACCCGGCGCGCGTGACGCAGCTGCGCGTGCCGACCGTACGCCCCGCCGACCTCATGGTGGAGGCCTCGCCCAGGTACCGTCGGCAAAATATGTTGATATTCCGTCGAGAAATATATTGACGACTCGTATGGCGCAATGGTTACCACGCCGGATTGCCGGTCAAAGGGTACTGGGTTTGATTCCCAGCGGTATATTATTGTGTTTTTCTGTGTTGTCCATGGCACTCACGACACAGGGAATCCTAGTGTGGAGTTATGAGTGTATAGCGTTTATTATAAAAACACTTGACTTCGGTCACGCAAATGTACCGTCGGCAGAACAACCCCACCTATCTAATATGCCCTTTCTATCCACGCTCAAGCGTCAAAATATATGGGAAAGATGTAAACCACGTCAACAATTTTTTATCGCGTATATTTTCATAACCATACCTTTTTTAACCTTGTTATTAGAGTTCTCTATAACCAAGTTCCACTTTGTTAATTAGCGTTTACCTACAGTATTATTTTCGTGTTATTTACTGCCATATCCATGTAAACACAGCATTTTGACTTGAGATCCACCTTCTTAAACACACTCAGGAACTTTATACCATAACAGTGGAAAATAAACTATCTATACCTCGTTTTTTTCGTCGTGATTTAAAAGGTAAACAATCTAGAGTGTCTTTTTTATGTAATTATCGATTTAAAAATAAGACAGACACGAATTTTAAAAAACTAAAGAATAAACAATAATTTGATGTTAAAATAAATTTCTGTATACTTCTAAATATTTTTTAAATTAATGAAATAAAAGTTGTGCCAAGATTGTTTACCTTATAAATCACGACGAAAAAAACGAATTATACAAATTCAATATAGCTAGCTGTAAATAAAGCAATTTTGTTTATGAATTTAATTAATTAACATTATCAGTTTATCTGTACAAATGTGAAGTGGCTCTCGTACCGATATTTGCCAAACAGATAAGCGGCGACGGATAATTTGATTATTGAGAAATATATCGTGCGAATTTGTTAGCGTTTGCACTTGACTCAATTTGTTGTCGTATTAGTATATTATTAGCGTGTGCCGTATTTCCAAGAATTTATAAGTAGAAAAATAAATATTTTGAGTACAAGGAAACTTGTAGCGATAAAGGATTATTGTTATATCTTATATCCTGGTCTTAAATTCTCATGTATCTTTAGTCAATGCTCATTATATTGGACAACTTTTGCTATGGTGGTATTTATTCAGTAACTAATAGATTGGCTGGTCCCTTGAAGTACTTTATTAAGTAAATTCTACACTATATTTGGTCCCTCTAAAATACCTCACATTTTTTTTTGTTAAATAGCTGCTTAGAAGGAATTCCATAATAAACACATGTATGCTGCGTTTTTATATATTAAGTTAAAGGTGACACAAGGTTTAAGTTACAAACTAAGGAAGGAAGGAAGAAGTCCCATCACTGCAGCGTCTATTCATTAATTGACATTTAATAATTACAATAAATATTAATTGCAGGAGAATATTCGCGAACGCGCACACGTACCACATAAACTCAATCTCGCTGAACTCGGACCAGGAGACATACCTGTCCGCCGACGACCTGCGCATCAACCTGTGGCACCTCGAGATCACCGATCAGAGTTTCAACATCGTCGACATCAAGCCCGCCAACATGGAGGAGCTCACCGAGGTAACCTGGTTGATGGTAACTTGGTTGACGGTAACCCGGTTGACGGTACCCTGGTTGATGGTAACTTTTTTGGCGGTAACCTGGTTGACGGTAACCTGGTTGATGGTAACCTGGTTGATGGCAATCCGGTTGACGGTGTTAATGTGCTAGCCGGACTAACTCACTGGTTTGATGACTTTATAGCCCCGGTTATTGTGTTAACCTGACGAATATTGTTTGTGTATTATGTCCATTACTTTGGCATGCCCTACAGCCTAGGCGTCTTAACATGAAGGATTGTGTTATTGGATTGGTCTCCCTTGTTGATAAAATACCTGTCTAATTTTTGACAGTCGGGTTTTTTTTATTTTTCTATTAACAACTACTAGTTATTTTTTACGACTACATATAATTATATTAGTCTTTCAAAGTAATTATGTTCGTAAATTTTTTATTTCTTTTTGTTACAGGTTATAACCGCGGCGGAGTTCCACCCGACTGAATGCAATCTCTTTGTATATTCTAGTAGTAAGGGTAAGTTGTGTTGTATTCTGTATATAGTGTATATATTACAATGTATCTGTATTTTTAATTTCATGGCTCAGCCATTTGATTTTGAGCTCAAAATATCTTTCTGTCAAAGAAAATTAAACTTCATTACCATCGCTTTAAGGTACAATAGAGTTGACAACTTACGTCTTGTCATTCATCTGCACGTAAAAAATCCAATATAATCATAATTATGAAACCGTATGAAACGAAATGTTAAAACTTAAGCGGCGATATAAAAAATCAAATTAAATCAAAAATCATTTATTCATGTAGTTATCAATGATACATTTATGCACGTCATTTTTTTTGATCTACCCCCGTTTCGTAAAAGCTTTGACATGGAGGAGAAGAAAGTGGAATTTCCCGGCACGTCTTCATATAAAATTTAACCTTATTCCTATGTTATTAAGGTACAATACGGCTATGCGACATGCGCGCGGCGGCGCTGTGCGACCGGCACGCGAAGTTATTCGAGGAGCCTGAGGACCCGCACGCGAGGTCCTTCTTCTCCGAGATCATATCGTCCATCAGCGATGTGAAGCTCAGCAACTCTGGCAGGTTGGTATCACTAGTATTTCATCACCATCATCATCATCATCATTGCAACTGTCCCACTGCTGGGCTCGGGTCTCCGCTCACAGTAGTACAAGTCATAGTTCACCACGCTGGCCTACTGCGGATTGGCAGACTTCACACGCTTTTGAGACCACTGATATTTAGAACCTTATTCTGATAGTGGTTAAAGGTCGTAATAGAGTGACAATTCTAATAATCTTGAAACATTCAGCTCAGTAACTCTGGCAGGTTGGTACCACTGGTATTTAGAACCTTGTTATTATAGTGTTCAAGGTGATAATGGCTTGACAAATTTTGAGTTGTGGAGCCCAGTAACTGGCAGTTTAGTTGCAGAGATGAATTTTGAACCTTATTCTGATAGTTGTTAAAGATCTTAATAGGGTGACAATTCTAACAATCTTGAAACATTGAGCTCAATAACTCTGGCATGTTGGTACTACTGGTGTAACCTTATTATTATAGTGTTAGAGGTTTTAATAGCTTGACAAATGTGTGTTATAAATGTAGGTTGGTAGTGTTTCAGAATAGTCAAGTTGATTGGCAGGTGAATGAACTTTTTGGTTATCTCTTTATATTAAATTGTGTACATAGTAATAACAATAATAATAGCAAAATTATTGGAATGTCAAAATTTTTACAGATATGCCATTTAATAAAAAGCAATTTTAAATTAAAAAGTATTTAGAAAACTAAAAAATATACATATTTTTAATATGCGATTATCTATTTTTTCAGATATATGATGTCGAGAGACTACTTAGGTTTAAAAGTATGGGATCTTAGGATGGAAACTAAGCCTGTAGAAACATATCCAGTGAGTATAATATATTATTATTTGACTGTATAATATGTAACATATTATTATTTTTATTACAAGCTTTTATTTAGTTTCACCTGTCCCGGTGTTTGTAATGAAATCTTGCAATCGAAATTTTACCCACTTCCCGCTGTTCGATTGAGCTAAAATTTTACACACTAGTCCAGTCCTGATGACAATGCATGTTTATAATAAGCATGATGTGATATTGCTACCAGGATTGGCTCCAGACGATTCAACTCAACGATTAACAGTAGGGACTTGAAATTTTGCACTTACTAACTTTTTAGTTCTTTTTTTATTAATAAGTAATAAAAGCTTGGTTTCAGAAAAAAAATCTTTTTATTTGTACTTGTTAAAGGTATTGTTAAAATTAATAACCAATTTTAATGATGTAAATGATGATTTTTTTGACGTTTGTTAAGTGAGCTATTAGCTATTACGAAATAAATAATAGAATTTATATTTTTTACAGGTGCACGAATACCTCCGCTCGAAGTTGTGCTCGTTGTACGAGAACGACTGCATCTTCGACAAGTTTGAATGTTGCTGGAGTGGGGACGATCAGCGGCTCATGACCGGCTCCTATAACGGCTTCTTTAGGTAATACCGTTTGATTAAATCGTCATAGAAAAAACATATATATAGCCCATGTCATACACAATCGAGAGGAATCGAATGTCAACCCACGTTTAGGTATTGCATATAGGGTCGTTTCAGCATACGCGCTTAAAAAAACCGGATGCCCGTAAACTGTCATATTTCGGCGTGTTTGCTTGAACCGGTAATGGTGTTTGTCAGTATCAATATTGATACGAGCTTAGAAGCGCGTCAACGCTCGTACAAGTTGCGCGTGTGTCAAAAGGCGTGCCTATACGTGCCTACTTGCGCGTCCAAAGACGAGCTTATACGCGCGTAATAATATACCGTACTCTGTCTGAAACCGCCGTATGCATGTATGTTCATATACGCTCGAAAAACATTACCCTTTTTTTCGAGTTGTGACAAAGGTTTTATTTATTTTAACAATCGATTTTTTTTTTGTTTTTTTTTTTTATTGCCAATTACAATTGTCATGGGTGTTTATGTTTATGTGTATCAGGGTATTCGAGCGCGGAGCGGCGGGTGGTCGACGCGGCGAACTGACGCTAGAGGCTTCCCGCGACGCCGCTGCGCGACCTAGACAGCCGTTGCGTGCGCGACGCGTTGCTGCCACCGCTAAGAGGAAGAAGGTTAGACGAACATGTGTTTTACAAACAGATTGTCTAGAACTGTGTGTTCAGTTAGATTTTAGGTTTCAGATACAAAGTATTTAATATTGCATAAATAATGACGCCTATTATTAGAATTCCCTGCGCTGTTGGTGCCATTGAAAACACAAAGATATAACCCAAAGAAAATCCACTCAAAGTATCAACAGAAATTTAAACTCATCATACAAAGTTTTACCTACCTAGGAATATGGTAACTGGTATATAAGACAAAAATCGTAATTTAATTCACAGGATGAGATATCAGTAGACTGTCTGGACTTCAACAAGAAAATCCTGCACACGGCGTGGCATCCACACGAGAGCATCATAGCAGTAGCCGCTACGAACAATCTGTTCATATTCCAAGACAAGTTCTAGCGCGTTGGCCGCCGGCCTACGTCGCTCTGGCGAAGCCCGGTGACATACGCATGCCGCAACATGCCTATGAAGAGTTCCAAGTCAGTGCTCGGTAGTGTGTTAAAGTTCGAAGTGGGTATGAAGATTATAGAGAAACGTATCGGTGATATGGAAAAGTGTGACAGAAATATCAGCGGCCAGAAGTGTACGTGTTAGTGTAGTGTTGCGTGTTGCTGTTGGTGTTGAGCCGATGGGTGTCCGGTGTGTTTGAATAGTTTTGGTGAGTAACGATTGAATCCAGTTGCAAAGTTTATAGCCAAAGTGAATCGTTGTTGAGTTTACTTAGAAATGGAGATAACGAAACATATTTCTACACTTAACAATGTGAGTTGTCGTTAGATATGTCTACTTGTAAGCAGTAGTTCCACCTCGTAGGCATTGTATAACCTGTACCGATTACCTGGGCTCGATTCTCTTAAGACTAATTGAACACATTTGACATTTAGAAACTAAACGCTCATGAATATACTTGAAAGTTGCTCCAGAATGTATAAAATGTATTGTATAGGCTTTAATAATGAAATGGGTTGTAAAGTGGAAGGTGGGGGAGTGTTGGAATGAGTACACGTTACGGACACAGCTCTTCAGCCATAGGCTAGTTGCTAGAGAACTTGTGTTAACTGAGTTGCACTGTCAATAGAAATGATTGTACCGATTGATGAAGATATGTCAACGATTGGTGAAAATATGTTTAACGATTGGTGAAGATTTGTTTCAGTTTATTGAGTAAAAACATGTTCATATGCTAACAGGAATTGCTTCTATCGTTTCATGTTTTTATATTCATAGATCTCAGTGATGTAGCACCAATAATTATTTATTTATTCTTAATCAGGTAGTCCTACATCCAATAACATATATTAAATTTTTCTTAGTACACAATTTGGGCATTCATTGAAATTAATTCTATTGACAGGGAACTCTGCGGTATTGTTAAACATGTTGGTTCAAATTGTATGGCATCGTTGGTAATTTATTGATTGAAACATACTGAAATAGAAATACGAGATAATAAGCATTAAACTTAACAAAATGTAACGTCAAAAACATGTTCACTGAATGTGAAAAATATACTTATTTGATACTTGGAAGAAAGCACAAAATAGTACAACCATACAATTTGATCCAACGTTATTTAGCTAGGTACTAAGACCGTTATTCAACTCTGATATAATTTATACGCTTTTTCATACTTAAGGTTCTAAGCGAATAATTAAGTATTTATTGTTTAATGATGAAGATTAAATAAAAATCTTACGATATAAGGGTGTCGCTTGACCACGTCAAAATGAGATTAGTTAGGTGTATATCAAATGATATCAAAATAAATTTTGATTGTTGTTCCGTGAAATGTATGGGGTGATTTTATTTTTGGTGAATTTTTCACTTGTATTACGATCTCAGCGTTTATTATTGAAGAAAATTTACTGTCTTATTGTTACTGATATTATTTAGTCAAGCAATTAATAAACAATTATTACTACATGACAGATATATTGTGTTTGAAATTACAGTATATGCATCTCTTTCAAACACTTTTTTTCAAGTGTTATAAGTGAGATGTAAGAATAAATTAGCTACGTCTTTACTAAATGTCTATTTAATTCATAAATGACTGAAAATTTAAACATTGTCTAGATGAGTCAGTACAGATTTTCTTCTCAATATAATCGCTAGTTATGAAATATTTAAGCTTTAATATTACAATCGACTCATACATTTCACAACATTGATTGGCTAGTAATATCGGCGTAACATTCTTAAAACTATAACCCTCGGAGTGTTGTAACAAATGCTTGTTTGCGCACACAATTATCATAATAAATTTAGGTATTATAGAGTCCAATACGAATAGTGCTAGGAGTTTTGCTATTTAGGTGTTGATTTTAATGCCATAAGGAATATTAAGGATATATTTTTATTGATAAAAACATTAAAAGTATGATCTGTCTTTTATCTGAGTTATTTATCTCAATTCCCTCAATTTGATATTTATAAACAGGGACAAAGTTAACAGAAATATTTTGTTGTTTTATTTTACAAACAAAACCAAGTAGAATTGATGTTTAGCAATATTATCACTGAAATGAATTATTTAAATGTTTTGGTAAAAAAAAATTGTATCTGTGTTACAAAGCTACAAAGTATATGAGTAATTAAATCTATAATGCCGTTAGTATGTAATGAATGACTGTTTCTCAATAAAGAGTACACAATCCGTCTCAAAATGTACAATATATTGCCACAGACAATTCATTGATTTGGTTAAGTGCTAATTAAAATAAATGCATTCATTTAAATATTACCAAAGTAGCGATTGAGTTATAATCTCTTTTACATTGTTACCAAATAACTTATATAGCAGCTTATAATATGCATACTATATTGAGCGAAAGTTACTATATACATATTAGTATACTATCTTGCACATATCCATCAAGCATATAAAAAAAATATTAATAGAATCAACAAAAAAATATTCATCTCTTTATTTATATCTATTGGAGGTGTATTAATATGATTTGAAAATGATTTTTAAAAGCTAATCAATTAGTAGTTCAGTGAATAGTCTGTGGTGTTTGCTGTCGCTCCGAGGGTTGCCTGTGGTCGCCATGTTTTTGTAATGATTTGTAAATTAAGGGATTTTATGAACACTTTATAAATGTTATATGTATATTATTATTATGTGAATTCCACCGTGGAAACGTAATGTTTGTTCACATTTTGTTTTACTCTATACTTTGTATGTTGATTGTGATTTCATTTGGTACCAGTGTACATTACTTATTTTTGTAATCTTAAGTATTGTTTGAATTATTTATTTTCATTGTAAAGTAAGTTCTCCGTTGATCATGATACTTTTGATGATCTTCTATTTACATATTAGTTAATAGTCGATTTTAAAACCTTAAAATTTCAATTCAGTACTTAATAACATATTTAAGAATAAATACATAACTACACAACGGAAGCTGGGATTTCGTTGAGATGAAAACAAAATGTGAATAGATATCCGTTGTTGTATACGTAAGTAATGTAATGGTTAATCTGTTTAATGCTGGCTGATTCGGGCCTGTGCCTAGAGCTGTATCGCGGTTAATATCATGTAAATATATTACAGTACCTACTTTGGAAACAATATTGTTAGTATATTTAAAACATAAAAGCCCCTAGTAGCCCCTAACACAAGTGTTAAATTCCGTGTTAAATAGAAGTTCTGTAGCTTAAATTAATGGAGATATATAGATATGGATGTTTTCCAATATTGCCACACTACTGGACATGTCTTAGATAAAGTGGTGACCCCTTAAAGTACTTTGTTAAACTGGTGACCCCAATTTGATTTTGCTTTAATTTTCGCAATCAATGCTTCTTTATATTCTGGTACATGTTAGAAATCGTAAAATACTAATCTGTCTCCATATAGAATTCTATACTTATTTCATACAAATAATAATATTTGAGTTGGTACAATATTATTTACATGATATTTCACTGTGGCTTTGTACAGACTTTTGTTACAAGTTCTTTTTTATTTATTTTAAATGTATTTTTTATTAACATTTTGTGATTGTTTTTTTTTTTATTTTACACCGGATTCTTAGGCGCAAATTCTTTAAAATTTACAATAAGGGTCGTATTGTTAGATTGATATGTCTATCCTCCTTTTAGAGCATTTAAAATGTTTCATTTAAATAAGCCTGTAATTGATTATGTGCAATGGCTGTGAACTGAAATGCGTTTGTAAGAAAACATATCGTAAAAATGATAAAAAAAAGAATTGTGAAAAAAAAATCAAAAGCAAACCTAATCTAAAAAATTTTCACCACATTGAAATTTAATAAATTTTTGAAACAAATTTGATGTTTTATTGTTGAGATGAAAGCTAGGAGGATAGATATACGCTTATGAAAGATTTGTTATTAACAATATCATTGGTATTAAATTGTTGTCGCGACGTATAGTCGATTTATTTTGTTATAATATTGTAACATACAAATCAATAATTGGGATTCATTGGGCATAAATGTTTTACACCGAAGAGATTCGTTGTTTTGTGAATCAGTTCTCTTTCTGTTTGGAAATATAGTGTACGTAATTTGTAAGGAAGCTTGATAACGTATCTTAATGAAATTGAAAAAAAAATGTAAATAAAGCGAACGAACGGAGGCCTGAACAATATGATATAAATATAGAATAGAATATTTTGTCACAACTCACGTATTGTACAGTTATATATACATACAATATATATATTTGTACTTGTGTAAAGCTTTGGTAAAATTATGTTCACAAGCGATATTTGAAAATTATTCTTCTATTATTTTGTAAAGCGTTTTTTGTTGAGTTTGTGTAAGTGATTATAATGTTAACGGAATATTTGTTGTATTGGGCAATGTGAGTAGACAATGGTATATAAATTTGGTTGCCATGACAACGATACCTGTGCGCTTTGCATATACAAGAGTATGCACACTTTGTCCAGTTCAATTATTGTTCCGTGGCCCCGTCGGCGTGTCTCTGCCACTAGATGGCGCTGATCGCCAAGCGAACCCTGTCCGTGTACGAGTTTCGAGTTGATCAATCTGTATAGGATGTGTTAGGTTAGTTATCCGTATTTTTTGTTTGTAAGGGGCCGGTCAATTCCGCACGCAGTAGTGTTGCGGACGCCGAATGAACGTCGGCTGTTAGGGTTACATTAGTCGTATATATAACGTGTGATACTGTACGTGAATGCCTTCGCAGCTAAGTTACGATTGCTTCGGAAGCAACAATAATAATTTTGGAATTGACTACGTCCCCTAGTAATATTAATATCAGTGTAAAAAAAATAAAAAGCTCTGTAGTATAAAAGACGGCGTGTATAGTGCGTGCTTGTGTGAGTGTGCGAGCGAGATGAGCGAAGCGTGAATTGTAATTTAAGTCTAGTTTATAGTTAGGCAAAAACTGTGGAAGCGCAGAAAGTGAAACGAGAAAAAAAGAGAAAACAGTTTTTTTTTCTTTCCTGCATCGAGGGATCAACAGAGGTGTTTGCTTTAATGTGATAAGTCGCAATGTGCGGTGTGTTGTAAGGATTAAAATTTGTACGTGAATCGGAATGTACCTCGTGTGGGCTAACGGTTGTTGACAACGAATCAGTGTGCTCCGGCGGAGCGCGCGCCTCGCTACGACGATTAGAGGTCTCTGTGGTAGTGGCAGACGCGATGTAGGGAGGAAAGCGAGCAAAAATCAACTTTGTTCCTAATATTATAGACTTTAATTTCGATTGTCTGCTTTACATAGCGCGATAGGGTCGAATACTTTCAGAGAAATATCGATTCGTTTCTTTTGAATTTCCTCGATGAATGATTGGATTAGTGAAGAAACTGAGTTTCTACAACTTTTTTTAAGATGGTATACATTTTTTCTTGTAAATCAAATCACAAATTTAGAAACATAAGTTTAGAAAAGCTCATAGTGAATGTCTTGCATAACATTGGCGACTAGTTATTTGTTAGATTTGATAAAAACAGTGGAAATTCGATTGTACTTCCGCAGCGATAATATACCAAGGCCTATATCTATTTCTAGAACTTAACTCGAATATTTTTGTATAAATTTTCGTCGCCCACTCCCATTGCTTGCTGACACCGCAGGGGATCTTGTTGGAATAATACATTTGTTGCCATTGGTCGGTCAATTAAAATAGTGTTGTTATGATGTTATAGTGTTGTTAGAGCTCAACCGTCTAGTATCCGAAGTGCCATGTGCGACGTCGCGTGGCGCGCGCGACCCACGGATAGAGTTGTTGTTGAATCCAAAATATTTCCTATAATATAAATTTTTATATCTGAACACTTCGTTTTATTTGATACCATGGATGTTTGTTGAAAAAAAATTAAAGAATGTTTATGTGAAAAAATATATTTTATAAATACCCACAGATCACATAACTGTATCACAAGACCCTTATTTTACGGCAATATATTGATTCCAATATTGATTGTTTAATTCAAAAGATTACATACAAATAACGTTTTGTTACCTACTTAAAAATATGGAAAAAAAATTTACATTACATGTGTTTTAAAAAAATTTAACGACTTCACAAAATATGTTTAATTAACTATTTAAATTACATTTTCCGTCCTAACTTGGTTTGACAACACTTTGTAAATACATTTTAAGACGATATCCTAATTTTGGAATTAATATTTGCGCTCAAAAATAAACATTTTCTAGTATAACCAAATAAACCGATGTTAAACTAAGACATCTTAATTAAAAAGCTATATACAGCGACCCGGAAGAGCTTAAAGCTCCCATTTTAAACTTAAAAACTAAATGCCTGGATTTGCAATAATTGTCTAAATTGGACCTTCATGGACTAATAAAAACATTTCAAATAGAGGTTGAAGTCATGTTGAACCAATGAAAGTTGCCGTACATGGGCGTCGCCATGTAATAAACCTGTGTATTTTAGCAATAATAGAAAATTACTATTATGACATTCGTGGTCTTAGAAATTTGTTTGCTTTACACTATAGCAAAAAGGTAGAAACTACTATTAACCTCATATTATTATTTTTACAGTTCAGCAAACTCTTATTCTCTACTCTATCACATTGGCGACGCCCATAGTCAATACAGATTAAAATAATTTTTATTACTCAATTTTATTATTTCTTACGACTTCTTATACCTAAGTCGTATGAAGCATAGCGACAGAGTGACAATGATCCACGCGACAGTGACGAGGAATCCGAGGTATACGTCTGGTTCGGTGATGGAGGAGCCCTTCTCCATGATGTCTCGGAGGGATTTTGAGGGGATTGTGAAAGGCAGTGCAAGGGCGATCGCTCGTAGCCCTTTTGACATGCCTTCTAGAGGCCAGAGGATACCTAAAAGGCATAACGATTTATTAGTCGTTTCTTAAATTCAAAACAAACAAAAAAAAAATGTGAATTTTGCCAGTACTGGCAACATTGTTAGTCATAGACAAAAATAAGTCTTTAAAAATGTATTTTGGCGGGAATTAAATGAATCGCGACAGAGTTAACTTTCGAAACTGTTTTCTCGCTAAAAGGTAGGGTTAGTCAAGAAGTTAAGGATTTTGACACGTCATAATGACCGCAATAAATATAAAAAATCTAACCCTCCTTTTGGCGTCGTAGTTAGGTAACAATAGACACTACGTTGAAAAGATTTGTGTCAACAGGTCAGTGAACTTACCACAGAGTAATATCATGGGATAGAAGCTGCCAGTAGCGATGAAGAAGGACACGGTGAAGCTGGAACAGAGTACTGACAGCAGGAAGCCGTAGCACATTCCACTCAGACCTTGTAGGAACAGGAGCGCTGCACACGCTAGCAGCGAGCCGCGACTTGGTAGGCTATAGCCGGCGTATGCTAGAGCCATCATCTCTAGTGTCTGAAACAAATGGGTTTTTAATTAGTGACGTCATTGGGCTGTTTCGTGTTTAAATTACAGGACAGTATTCTTTAACGTGTGTTGTCATGTCGTCGTACAAATGAAAAGTCACCCATTTGTTGTCTCCAAATAAGTCATTTATTATTGTATATTACCTTGGTAAAATATCCTGTCATTCTCCTATAAATAGTATTAACCTCTTTTTCCTAATGAAGAATATCATCCTGCAACTATCCGACAAAGAATATTCTATTATTCTTCAACAAAGAATATCCTATAATCTTTCTCCAGTGAAGAATATCATCCTGTCATTCTACACTGAAGAATATTACCCTGACACCATCCTGTCATTCTGTTAGCAACACTATCTAACCTGTATAACAATAACGGCAGCCTGCAGCACGATGTGTACGTGCAGCATTTCCTTGGGCCGCACGCCGGCGACCGCGCTGCGCTCCCACACTCCCTCCAGCCGGTCCGAGATCAGCAACGTTGACGTCACTATCGTAGCCAGGAAGAATATTATCCTGGAATAGTGATGTTGTTGTTTATTAGTTATGGAGAATATCATCCTGTTACGTAATTACTTGCGGAGAATATCATCCTGCAGTAGGTTGCTATTGTTTTATGGTGGAGTAAAATAGGGAGAATCTTATCTATGATGTTATTGATGTAGAGTTATATAGTTGGGGAGAATATCCTGCATCATGCTACAGCTAATATCAAAATGTGGTGGAGAATATTATCCTGTTATATTGTTGTGAATATTCACAACAGTAATATTGTATTATAGTAATGTTGGACGCAAACCTAGAGCAAAAAGACTTATGATCTTGGACTATTTTGCTAGGATAAAAAGCTTGCTAGTATAAATATATTTATCTTTAAATATCTTTTAAACATCTATTCAGATTTAATAAAGTGACTAATGTATAATTAACTCACGTGATCATAACCCCGGGCGCCATGTAAGCCACCATCTGGACGTCCATCACACCGTACACTGGCTTCTCGAACTTCACTGGAATCTGAACCACATTTATTACTTTATTATTACATCATCAAAAATACCGTAGAGGTACGTATGTCAGAAAATATAATATACTAGTTTTCCGCCAGCGGCTTCGCCCACGTGGAATTCGGTTATATCGCGCGACTTTTTCGCGATAAAAAGTATTCTATGTCCATTCCCGAGTTCAGTTCTATCTTCATACCGAATTTCATCAAAATCGGTTCTGTGGTTTAAGCGTGAAAGCGTAGCAGACAGACAGAGTTACTTTCGCATTTATAATATTTGAAAAGATTGGCATAACTATAAGTAGAAGTAGTAGTGCTTTTAAGGTACCCAGTGGTTGAATTCCATTTATATTATGTAGTGTCCAAGTAGTGGTTCAAACGATACTTGTCGTTAGATAAGACCACGATCTGTCGAACTAACTCAATTTCGGATAGGCAAGTGTCACGGTTTTTGAAATATTTTGAATTTTATGCATGTTCAATACATCCTTTCACCAGTATGTATGTATGTATGTTACCTGAACGAGATCTTCATTCTTGCCACATGCCCTCATAGCTCGCTTGGTGAAGCTCTCGTACGCTTTGTGAAGTTGCAGCTTCAGGAACTGAGATATTTGATGATCTGGAAATGACATGTGATCAATGTAATACT
This sequence comes from Lerema accius, assembly GCA_001278395.1. Taxonomy (NCBI): domain Eukaryota; kingdom Metazoa; phylum Arthropoda; class Insecta; order Lepidoptera; family Hesperiidae; genus Lerema; species Lerema accius. The sequence goes on from LGAG01000258.1 coordinate 146,676, forward strand.
GCAGTTTTATAATAATAATAATAAATAACTGTAATAATATTTTTATAATGTATGTCCATTGCATGTATGTATGTACTCTTTTACATGCTGTGCAGTCTTGGTAAAATTCATTAGGAATTTCAACATAATTATAAGGTATTTTTGGATTCGTCTCCACTTTAGAATGGCATAGGCATCAGTACTGACATACCTGCTCTTACATAGAATATCTTCCCCTGTAATTCATATCTTAACACAATTTTTTGTTTCTCTATTACCATTCAATACCTTCATAAATATATTGCCATGTTCCTTGCAGTATCTGTGAAAGCCAATAGGGCCAACAGCATCCATCCATCCATC
>LGAG01000258.1:158180-182507 GCA_001278395.1 Lerema accius
TAACTGCCCAATATAACTGGCCAATTTGTTTTAAATTACTGCTCATGTATTACTGTCCAGTTACTTATTTAACTGCTCCTTTTATGATAAAATTACCGGCACTTTGTATTTTTAGTACTGCTCATGTTTTACTGCCACACTTTTTATTTTACTGCCCAAAAAATATTTTACTGCCCAACTCATTATTTCCACTGCTCAATGTAACTGCTGGGAATTTTAAGTTACTGACCACTTTAATTAGTGCCATTAAATAATAGTCGTATTTCGAATGCAGACCGCCCGCTCTTCATAATTTAATCTTAATGTATTTTGTTATTTTTTGCGGTAATACTAAAATAAATCGAGCTGGGTTTTTTTAAGTTATTCTGCGGCTCATTAAATCTATGTTAATAGTGGAAGATTTTATACATTTACTGTAGGTATATTAACGCTAAAATATTAGGAGCATGATAAGAAATTTTTAAAAGTGTTTAAAAATAATTTAATCCTATACATATAATATTACGAGTATGTTACGCTTATTAATGTATTATTAATAACGTAATAGTAATAAGTTTTTCTATTCTTACTATAGATTTTCTAATACGATAATTTTCTAGCTTGTTATGTTTCTTGGTTTTAATACAGGTAAAACTTCATGTTAATAATTTTAAAATTAGAATTTCAAGAATCTTTGGTTTTATTTTATAAAGCAAAAAGATTACGTAGTTACTGTTTAATTATTATTTTTTTAACTCCTAAGTAATATAAATATACATATTTAACCAAATGGGATGAAAAAGATTCGCAAAAACACGAGTTTGATTAAGCAAAGCAAAAAAATATATTATTATGTTCCTACCGTGGAATTTCCTATTCGAGAGACTTATGCAAATCTTTTAATGCATGGATACTCTGAATATACGGTCTCACTTGCCAATAACATTAACTTTAGTTCAGGTAATAAATAAGACTTAACCCCGGCTTACTCTATGTACTGAATCGTCCTAAACCAGAGATAAGTCATCGATTAAAGCTACTTAGGGCCGATTTCACCAACAAAGAACAAGTCTTATACGTCTTATAAGTCTGTTATTTACTATTACAAATACAGATTTATCCTTGGTATAAGACTTATTCTTTGTTGGTGAAATCGGCCCTTAACCTTTTAATAATCACGGTCGTGGATGGGCAATAATAAATAATAATGATAATAAATTAATTTATATTAATAAAACTAAAAATCCTGAAGTGTAACTCACCGTTCCCTTAGCACTGGATCCAGTCCAACAGTGGGCTCATCCAGGATGAGTAGCTCTGGTTCATGGACTAAAGCAGCTGCTAGAGACACTCTCCTCTGTTGCCCACCAGATAACGTCTTGATGAGCCGCCCACCGCTGGGCAACTCGAGTAGTGAGCTGAGGAAGTCGAACCGTTCGACTAGCTTCTGGCTTTTCATTCCATAGATTCTTCCGAAGTAGTAGATCGCGTCGCGTACTGTGAACTCGCCTACTAGTGCTATATCCTGGTGAAAAACTTGAAAAGTTTATATGAAGTAAAAAAAAACAAAATTTCAAATTGTTGAAATACTCTCGATAGATGACAAAAATTTATTGGAAAATGTCGATCGTTGATCGTGTCCTTTTGAGATTAATCTGGAGTTTTGTCGGACTTTACTTAAAAAAGTTAACTCACAAATTCAAAATACAGTAAAATTCCTGGGCTATTAATTATTTTATTATTACTTAAACATCGGACATTTATCTTAGCTTCTACCTTTCGTGTCAATACAGTAATTAAGTCAAGTTTGTTGGATTCAGTTCCAGAATCCGCAAAGGGAACGTAAATATGGAGCCATTTAAAGTGAGGTGAGGTGATTCTTACCTGAGGCATGTATCCAACTCTGGGTCCAGGGACACCACTGCCTTTCTCCCCAGGTTTCCCCCCCAACACCCATACGTTCCCACTATTCAGTCTTCGTCTTCCAACTATACAGGACAGAAGTGTGGTCTTTCCGCATCCTGATGCTCCTAACAGACCATATCTAGAAAACAATTTGAAACTTAAGTCCAGTAACCGACGAGCTATTTTGGGGGATGTATTATTTAGCGTGCAAGTCGGTTGTGTCACAAGTAGGGTTACGTTTTTCCTTAATAATATAAGTTCCTTTTTTGGCATGCTTTTTAGCCCAACAGGTTTAACTGATTATTACATCTGAGGTATCGCTGGATTTATCTTTAGCAGTATCTATATCTATCTATAGCCTACATATCTTTATTAAAGCGGCTCCAATCATCAAAAATATTTTTCTAATAATTTATTTGATTATATATTATTCCCTCATCAAGCGTCATAGCTTCACTTGTTAGTAGAACTACGAAATTTTTTGCCAGTTCCATACTGATAGTTCAGCATAAGCATACCAAAGAGGAGGGAAAAATAGGCCTGAAGTGTAGGTACTCACATAATTCCCTTATCGACGGTCATATCCAAGTGATTAAGAACGGGCTTGTAGTCGGGTTTGTCCTGTCTCCCGTAGTACTTAAAAGCCCGGTCCACAATCACTGCTGGGACCGCCATCTTGGTTTAACTCCACGGACTGGTTCAGTTTATGCGCATTTTGAAGAGATCTGTGTACAAAAAAAATAAATCAGCTACGTAATTGATAGAGTTCCAGATTACATTTCCATTACCTTAAAAAATAACTTATATAGTAGACAAGTTATTAAACAAAGATTTTTTTCTTTACAATAATTAATTCTCCTAAACGCAGACTTAAATAATAGAGTGAATTTAAACTCATGAAATAATAACTATAAACGTGTGTTTATAAAGGAAATAATAACCCTAAACGTGAGCTTTTATCAAAGAATACTTAGCATAAAAGCAATCATTATTAAGTCAACTAGCGTGCACATATTCTTATAAAGATCTAATTAACCTACACTTGGCTAATTAGACTCGGCGACTTAACACACTTGGCTTACACCGGTTTTCAGTTAGGACCTCCATAACATTGAGTCATTATAAAAATATCTAAATAAATTAAAGGTTATCCCGTCTGTTGGTATTGAAGGTTCTTCCAATTATAAATCCAGTGCTAACTTTACACTGGCCTTAGTAATTATAGACCGATTCAGAGATTCATAATTATGTTCTAAGAACCCTTTTAAAAAAATATTAAGATATTGTGCATCATTTTCACATTTAAATTATTTTCCGTTATTTATAAATACAAGTTTTACAGAGCTTTTTATACCAAAATATCCACTACACGTTAAGCGTTTGACTATGTGAACATGGAATTTACTGTTTAAATTTAGTGACTATGATGATAAAAGAGTACCAATTATCATAATGACGTTTCAAAAAGCTCTGTGGTGTAAATATCATCAATTACGCTGAATGAAGTCATCAGAGTAAACGGTTCTGATGGGTGTACCGCAAGGTTCAATGTTGTGTCCTTTTCTTTTTAGACTTTGTATTAATAATTTGCATTGCTTTGCAGAAAATGTGGGGTCGTTGTACTGTTTGTAGGTGACATCATTAATACGGAAAAAATAATGTAAATTCCTTTTGCCTTTGCCTTTTCGTTTTCTAAAAACTAAATCCAATTAATAATGTACCTGCTGATTCCTCACAGACGAATTCATGTGTAAATGTTTCTAGCTAATTATAAAAATGTGTTAAAAGTAAATTTTACACGAAAGCATTTTTAAGACATTAAATCTTTTTGCTCGTAAGGGGGTCGTTCAACGAAACCAGTTGTATTGGCCCACAAAACTCTTTCCCGTACTCACACACGCTCACTGTTGTTTATTCAACGTCTCCGCCTCTATTTGACTAGTGTGCGTCTCGATTACAGTGCTTGTCCAGTGCTGCCGACTTTTGTAATCAAGTCTCATATGGCAAAATATTTTGACCTTAAAAATTTATTCTTTTGACATTAAATGGGTTTCAATTCAATTAGTGTTTTATTTGAAGTTAACGATTTAATTCAGATTCAATGTATTTAATAACTATAAAAAAAATAAAAAAATATTAACTTGGAAAAGTCTCGAGGATTTATGTAAAGGAATTTATATCATTTTGTTTCATTAAGTTACGCTTTGTATCACATTTATTTGTTTTTATTAAAAAAAATGTCGCATTTCTATTTAAGAACTTCATTCATTAACGGATAGGTAGCTAACAAAAACGTGTGCTAGATTACTGAGATAATCAAAAAGCAATAATAACATAATAGAAACATCTGACATTTCTCAATACCTAACTTTTTACTTGTCAACAGAGGCTTATATCTCGCTCGTATCGCTGTATTCAAAATGTCGGCACCAGTGGAACTTCACTTGTTGGTCCAACGCAATGTGTTACGTCGAGATGACCGGAACATGAGATAACGTTACGATACGACTTACGACACGGCCTCATATTGATGCTGGATTGAACGACCTTTACCAACCAACCAGCCGACCTCAAATGGAATTCGCCGGTGTTAGTTCTTAAGGTTAGAACTTAGTTGTCTGTGTGTTAGTATACGGGAAGAGGTTTTAACAAGTTGTTCTTAAAGCCTTTTGGGGTTGAAGGATTATTTCGCAAACTTTCGTGCAAGATTTTAGTATGGCATGGACCACCCAATATTTGTTTGAAGTTTTTCCAAAACCATACCTGGACGTTCTTTGAACGCCTAGTGAACTACAAATCTGGGAAAACCTAAACAAATGATATTCCTATATGGGAAGAGTTTAATGCCCTGACCGTTAAATTACCTTTAAGTTACCTTAACGAATTGGTTTGTACCTTGTGGCATTGGAAAATTTTGCAAATCATCATGGAATTTTTTTGCAACTTAAATTCAACAACAAAAAAAGGGTTTAAGGAGAAGGGTCCTCGTTTATAAGCTGTTGTATGGAAATAAGCTTATTAAATTAAATGATTGCGAACATTAATAAATAAGTTAAAAAAACGATTAAAGAGGATTATTGAAATTATTGAAGAAATTGAAGAGGAGATATTGAATTTTTTTGAAATATAAATACTTGTACCAAAACTTAAATATTTTTTTTCATTTAAAAATTCAGCCGATCAAAAGTAGGTAGTAAGGGGGGGATGGTAGGTTTCTCTGTAAATATCTTGTGCATAGAAAAAGATACAAGATTTTAATATTAGTTGATAAATTAACAACACATTTTATCGTACCTAATGTTGCAAATGTAATTTATTTTTTGATACCGTACCTTAATTCATACTTTAAATTGTTAATACTTATTCTTTAAAAGCTATCTCTCAGAAGCCTTCAATGTTTGGCGAGTCATTTGGCTAACTATCAAAGCAATGTATGTAAAGATGTCAACGCATACTTCCTGCAGGTCAATAAAAGGGACAGTAATAGTATTGTAATATATTCCACTACTGTTCGATGATAGACAGTGAAATTGAAGGCGCCTTCTTCATATTAATTTATTAACTTCACGAATTTTTCACATATTTGTATAGTGTTACTATGCTGTTGTTTATTATTTCGTAATACTAATGTATTGTAATCAATTTGCTAACTACAATGTATTTGTAGGTAAGATTTCTTTTTACATAATTTTTGGCCCAACGGTGTAATTAAAAAAAGTTTTTTTTTTTTTGATAAACGATGTTTTAGGGGATTAGAACTTTTAATTCTCTTTGCTACAGCCATGTGGTTAATGTATAAAAAATTCTTAATTTATTAATGGAAGATTTTTTTTAATAAAACAAATTTTGGTATTTTTTTTTTTTAGATAAGTCCACTGACTGTCTTACTTGATGACGATACTAGATATGATGACATTACAAAAATATGTGGAGGTATTCTGTTCTCCTTACTAGAAAGTATACAATCCAATTATGATATCCGTATAGTCATTCTGAATGATCGTGAAAGTGTAGCGGCCAGTTTCAAACCGTGATTTTGTTTACGAGAATGTTTTCGTAGGAAGATTTTGTCTGTTCAGTTATATAAAACAAGCTGTCCTGGCAGACGTTGTTCTGCAATATATTGTATATTCGTAAATATTATTATTTATTTCATGTCATGGATTATTTTAAGATGGACTACTATCGGTAAATATTTTTTGACCGTTTTTTTATTATGTAGATGAAAAATCATCACAATCCTTTACAAACTAAGGAAGGAGGACTTTGGTTGTATAACCTCCTCTCATGAAACCACCATTTATCAAGGAGGAGACATATTTTTTTTCTCACTTATCATCTCTACACCAATTGAAATCTCCTCTGGAACTTCAAACCCCCTTAAGGAAATACTTCGGCCTTGTACTCCGTGATTTTTCACGACTTCTGTTTCATTGAAAACATAGTAGAACAAAGAACAATCGATAATATTATCAGTTGCTTGCCCATTGTTATAATTTGGCATCGCAAGCAGTTATGTCTTCATTTAGTTAGTCATCGTACTTCCGTTCAAAAACATGTTACATTAACGATGTGATAGGATTATGGTTAACATTAACACAATGATTATAAACATTGTAAATGTAGCTGATAGTTGTTCAGACAATCGTAAAGGGCTTTAGAGAGTCTAGTAATGCCTGTTTTTTTAATTTAATCGACTTTTTAACTGTAGGAGGTTGTTCAAATACTACGTAGGCACTTAGTGAGTGGGGGTCTTTCCTTTGCTTATTTTTGATGACATTGGGGCGGTGGGTTTAGGTGGTGATTACGTCAGCAGTAGGTAGTTATTTACGATTTTACATAAATTGCAAACACAATGAATAAAAAATCATTAAAAGAAACATACATATAACAATGACTAATACGTAAACATTTAAGAGCTTTGCTTTTTTTGCTGACAAGGGAAATGGGGGGGGGGATAAATATTTGTAATAAATCTGCTTACGTTATACTTGAATAGATCCTAGACAAGTAAAAGACAATAAAAGAAAAATAAAAAAATATTATCAATCAAAACTCATTTTCATTCGACATCTACGAGTAAATCGTATTCATGTAAATCAGATACCTTCGTGTCTATTAATTAATGAATCAAAAAATACTAATATTTTTCAAAGGTAACAAATCTGTCCTAAACAGGAAATATATAATGATAGTTTGAATTTCTAAGGGCCGATCTCACCAACGAAGAATAAGTCTTATACCAAGGATAAGTCTGTTATTTACTATTATAAATATAGATCTATCCTTGGTATAAGACTTATTCTTTGTTGGTGAAATCGGCCCTAAATAAATTAACAACAGCAGTCATGGTAAAGGTTTTGAAGAATGACACATGTATTTTCCGTGTATTTTTAATTTTTAAATTATTATTTTGCTACTACGAATCACCTATCCACTTTCAGACCGCAGACTTCACTTCGTCGATCACTTAGGATTGACGCAAGCCACCGAGTTATGAGTGCTTCAAATGATTTGATTACGCACAAATAATTTATATTCAAAGGTAACGCAGCCAATATCGTTACATTTATAGTATTCCGTATAAAGGTTGTCAAATCATTGAATGTTATTACGGATAAGGTCTGGTATTTTAGGACATACAACAAAAAGGGTGTCCGGTAAATTGTGTCGGGCAATTTAGGGTTGGTCATCGGAAAAACCGTGAATGTACCAGTTTTACGAGTATGTCAGGCTTTCCAATAATTTACCACAAAATGCTGTTCCGGATTGCCAACTCTTATATTTTACAAATAACTTACGTTGATTTTATTATACAAAATACATTTTTTTTTAAATAAATGCACATAAATAAAGGTTTTAGACAATGATATATAAATATGGCGTATAATTTTTTTTATAATCATATTGGAAAATCAAAGTACCTAAATCTAAAAAAATATTTTTGTTTCTTTAATCAATAGCAAAGCGTACTTGCACCAAAAAATATTCAATGTTTTGACTCCACTACTTTTATTATTAGTATACATAGACAAGTGATTGACCGAAAATGAACTCAAGCGCGACCGATATTTGCACGTGACCGCTAGTTGTTTTCAATCTTTTCGTGCTTCGACTTCAAAATCCAGACTTGTAAATTCAGTACGATTGGGTACGTCTTGTTTATCGTACTATTCGAGTTTCTGACCATTGTGTTTAGTCTGAGATGGGACTGAGTCTATTTTGGTAAAAAAAAAATTAGGACGTTGTGATTAATATTTCGACACAGTCGTAGAACAAAGACGGATCTGCAAAATATCAACTTTACAGGAGAGCTGTTTTAAGTTTAGGTTTCATATTTTTCTATATAACTTTTTACATATCCAATAAAACAAAAATGTATTACGTGATAGCTTTTTGTCGTGTTAAAATCATCACATATACATTTTAAATATTATATTTCATTGATTTATTTAAAAAAATGCATTTGTATATTAAGATGCAACGTTGTTCTGCGGTCCTTGTTTGATTGGGTGTGACTTTGTGACGTTATTCTACGGAAACTGCTACTACGAATGTATACATGCCACATTGTTCTATGGAATTTAATATTGATTTAATGTCGTATATTAAGTTGGGGGAAATTAAAACATATTAAAACCTATTTATTATGTATGAATGTCGTAAAAACAAAAGGCACGGGAATAGTGCTTTATCAATGTAATTCAACTTATTTCATTTCCATATAACAATGTCGCATCTGTATAAACCACTGTATCGTATGTATAGAACCGACATTGTTATACGGAATTTTTACGTAATTTTTAATGTTTCGTAAAAAAATTAAATTTAAAGCTATAAAATTATGGAACAAATATTTAATGGCACTTATATATTTCATACTATAGGTAATTAGAATAACATACCTGCTTCAAGTGTATTTCTTGCAAAATGTTTGAATAACCGGACTCCTCTATAAATATTTGATTTTTGTTTTCACACCTGTTTTCTTTATTATCTTCTAATAATTTTAATTAATTTTGTGCCAGAAACATCTTTATCTCCTATTACTTAAGCAGAATAAAAAATATAACAATCTAAAACAATTACACAGTTTTTTTGACTAAATTAATAATTTAGCATCGTACGTCACCTCCTGCCGTCGAACATGGCTGCTACTAGCGATAGAACCGGCGCGAACGGCGCTCGCTTCCGACGAACAGTGAGGTTATGGTCCTTACAGCTATGTTCTTCAGAAAGATTTTCAAAACCGACTTTGTTCTACTCATTATCTCGGAAAATATTTGGAAAATTCGACTTTTTCTTGGATGTATCGATAGATTATTAATTACTGAAGACTATTCTACAATAAAAATGATTTCGTTGTATCGTCATATACGTCTGTGTTCTATGACAGTGTCGATTTATAGGAAGGGCTGGGCAGGGTTGTAGTGCATTTGAAATAGTGTAATCAAAAATTCATAATATCTCCGGGATCTCTCAACAAATTTTTATATAGGACCTGTCTAAGGGACTCTACTTTAAGGGTCTATAACTCTATACTGAAGCTATATAACGTTACTGTAGTAAAATTTTGTCGATCATTCCACTCATATTGTAACAGAATTTTCTAGAAGTCAAACCGTAGTTCTGTAAAGATACTGACGAAATCGAATGTCGACATTCAGACATTCTTTAGAGCAAGCTTTTGTCACTTGCTCGTATACGCTTGCTAAACAACTGACAAGGCTATGACGAAGGATCCCTCCTGTTTGAGGTCGTTGAGCTACCATTCAGAATAATCCCGACGGTGAATAGGGGGCGTCCATTAATTATGTTAGGCTTTCGATGGGGATAAGAGTCGAGCTGAATCTCATTTAATCTTACTTTGTGGAGAGTGTCTTGGTAAAATCACGTAATTTTTTATGCAAAAAAAGCGGTTAAGTTCTGTGAAAATTAACATTAGAAAGAATAACATTAGAAAGACATGTTGCGGAAAATTAGGGATTAACTCAAGGGGCTCGAAAATCGCCAAAAATGCTTCGTAATTATATAAAAATACCCTTTAAATTGTACAGGTACCTACTTGAGTATTGGCTGAGGTTACTAACTGCTTGGCTTCATAGAACACCTTACCAATAAGGTCATGGTTGGTAACCTTGAAAAATTTATTATGTACATTTACCATTAGACAACCCGGTTATTGATAAAAAATATTAGTTTTATGGTAAATCATGATAATTTGAATGTTTACAATAGGCTTATTGTTTTACTGTGTAGTAGGTACTAGTTTGTTTAGTTTTTACGATAGTTGCGCCAAAGCGACAAAAAATATTTTTTACGAAATACGATTTTAGGTTGGAAACAAATTTTTTTTTCGGCGACAGTATGTCATGTCGTGACGTACTTGTATTTGCGTATTTATTTTAACATATGATTACGATATTAAAAAAAAACATTGTCGTACTTTTTTTTTCATTTACTGCTGGACTTTGTCATCGAGCGACTACATCATTAATACGATCATTAATACGAGATGAGTAACTACGTAACTGATTTCATTGTTTTTCGGCTATATTTTGAGCCGTATTTCATGACAAATTATGGCATTTTTGACTGCTTACTTAATTAATTTATGTCTATAGAAATAAAACGACCACTTCAAGCCTTTAAACGGCACGAACTAATTTCAGGTCAGACAATTTAGCCAGCTTTAAATATGCCACTATTTGAACGCGTATGACCTAAGTTTTTTACCTATTATCAATCTAGGTATAATTAGATATCGACTTTGCCTCGAACTTGGTTTGTTCTTACGGCAATAATTGTTTTTCAATGAAATACGGAACTGTTAAATTAAATAGGTACCTTTGGTTACAATTTTTTGAAAGAACATTGTCATAAAATTGGTACAAGTTACTTGCAATTTATTGTCGACCTTCAAACAACTTGTAATATAGTATAGTAATATTATGATAGTTCTCTTGACAAGCATACCTTAACTACCGTCCATTTTTTCAACTGTCTTATTTTTAAAACAAAATGTTTTATTTTCCAAGCAGTTAATGTGAATATTTTAGCGTATGTGATATTGAAGTGATGAAATGCGATTTCCGTTACAAGGATCTCGTAGAACTGTTTGCTAAATAGAAAAAGGTAAAAAAATGGACTGTAAGTAGTTTGATTCCCCAACAAATACGATTAATCGTAAAAATGTTTTCCGTCAAACATTTTATTTAGGTCTTATTTTTTATCACATTGAAAAAAAGGCCTGTGAAGTAAATTTCTTTTTGTTTCTTACCATATTAACTATTTTTCGATGAGGTTTTAAGGATCTGCTACATTATAAGTGCAGTTGATAATTGTCAATCCATATTGGCAACATTATTATATCGAGTTTGCGTTGATGACACAATTCGACCATATTTTGATGAGTGGTTGTGTCAATGGGAACGTGGAATGAATATTAAACTTGACGATACGTCGTCCATGTGAACATGCACAAAAGATTATGTTTTGAGATATTTCGGATACTTATGTCAATATGTAATGTATTTGTGTTATTGTGATGATAAAAAAAATATTTTATAGTGTTTATTTTACTTAAGTTTTATTATGCATATTAGTCAAGTGTGACTTTTCATCAAGCATTTTGGAGAACTTTTTGATGTGCATGTTTCCACACGATGTAGGACTATAAATATATTTAGGTAATTTGAAACTGATTTTCACAATTACTTTTAATAAACATTAAACAAAAAACTAGATTGGTAAACATATGTAATATTCCCGACAATGATCCAACAATTTTGGCAATGGTTAGTTTTTCTATGATATTCAGGAACTTGAGTTAGGCAACCTCAAATAGTCTTAACTTTGAGGCTTTTTTAACATCAAAGAGACAGTGGTACTCTGCAATGGGCCGTTACGCGTTACGTTAAAGGCATAAAGAAATATGATTATTTAAAATGCAATAACCGAGTTGCGAGATCGCTTGCGGATTTCGCTTTGCTGCAATTTTGAGATTTCATATTGATTGATCTATGAAATCACAAATGGATGAACAATGATATGGATCGTATTACAAACAACTAAAACTGTATTGATTTCTCAGTTGTTTCAATATTCTATGCTTGCACATTGTACTACTATTCAAATTCTACAATCCTTACTATATAGGTAGGTACTTGTAGTTATGTCAAAGTAGATACAAGTGTGGAAGTTCATAGTCAATCAATCGATGGTTGATGATGGCCGATATATTAGTGATAGAATTGATAACCTCTTTATTTTTTGAAATAGGTTAAAAATATAAAAAAAACGATTACTGGGTGGCAAACACGAGACTCCCATACCTATCAAAGTTTGGAATTAACAGTTTCACTTTATAATAAATAGTGAAAAAGTCCAAGATGGTATAACATGATATAATAGCTTACATTAAGAACGGTTGTAACGCCAGCAATGCTGACACAGCTAAATTACGCTAATCCGATGCAAATTGCGTCGTTCCCAATACCGACGCGAGGTCGTAAGGACAGTGTTCAAGAAATATTGTATCGTACTCTAGTCGTGCCCGTCTCGTGAGTTATAAATGGGATTTATTACCGTTAGCTGGGGAACACGCATTGGGGTCAATATGCCACGAATGGTAGATAGATATTGCATTTGAGCTAAAAGCAATAAGCATTATTTATTAGTAGAACCAATAAGGATAGTTTGATAGGAATTATAACGATTTGTTTACATTTTTTGAGGCCTTTATTTGCTTTTATTGTTGCTGAATTGTCAGATAAGAAAAAGACACGATATAGGAATGTAATATTATAGTAATAACAGCTGTATTAGTTCTGATATTTCAATATGAAATTGCTCAGTAAGGTTTAATAAGGCTCTAAATAAATAAATATTGTATCTGGTTTAGTGAGATTCAGTATTAATAAGCACATACATGCAAGGAGTAAACTTAAACCTCCTCTTTGAATTAAAGTTAAAGCTAGAATTGGCTAGTTTGAGAGTAAGCTCAGACTATCTAAGTATTAAAAGGTTCTTATTAATACGGTTGTAGTAGTTTAATAGGTCAGAAATACAAATAAACTAGTTCGACTGATAGTAAAATCGATCCGTGTAATTGGTTTGATTCACTATTAACAGAAGAGAAAGTTCTATTCAAAGGTTAGTAAATGTTTGATTGCTCTTTGTGGCTGTACCTAATACAATTTATTATAACTTTATAATGTTTTTCAGTAATCTTATAAAATCACATTTTATTTGGTGAAAAATATTGAGTATGTAAAATACTTAATGTTAGTAAAATCTAGGCAAGGTAATGTGAAAAATAGAGTTAAAAATGAAATGAGACTTTTCAATGTCTTTCCGACATCTAAAATTTTTGAAAAATGTTTTAAATTATAATACATATTAATATTCTCTTCTTAAATCATACTTAATAAAAATGTTGATTGACTGACAGACACGCTACAGCCTAAACGGATAGACCTAGAAGCATGAAACTTGGCACAGAGGTTCCTTCTAGAGTGTAGGGGAGCACTAAGAACGGATTTTTGGAAATTCCCACTTTAAGGGGGGGAAATAGGGGATGAAAGATTGTATGAAAATTAAAAAAAAATTAAAGCAAGCAGTTTGCAAATTAGTATTTAGGTTTTCGATACTAAGCTAAGAAGAGCGGATTTTAAAAATTTTAGGAATTTTACCCATAAGGGGGTGAAATAAGGGATGAAAGTTTGTATGAAAATTACCCAAATTTTAAAGCTAGAAGTTTGTAAATTCGTGTTTGGGTGTATGGTTGAAAAGGATGAAGAACCTTATTTAACGATTTTTTTTAATAAACCCTTAAGGGGGTAAATATCACCACAAAAATATAATTTCCGCAAGCAAAGCTGCGGGCAACAGCTCGTGTTTGAATAAATTTTAAAATCCGTAATGTTTACCATTGTGTATTAGTAAATTATTCATCTATTGTTTTACAAAGGCTGCCTAACACGTCATAAGGCTTTAAGTTTGAAATTGTCATAACGTCAATTGAAAATTAACTGTAGGTAGGATAATTAATTGCTTTTAAATAATTAGCGGGTAGGTCATCGCGTGACCATATTACCTAACAGCGTGTCACTATACTAGTTAATTAACTTGCAATGTTGTTTAAGACTTCATCTATCCTTGAGTCTATAACCAGGTTGTCTTTTTAGGGCTTACTTAGGCGACATTTATTCCTGAGCTACAATAACGGCTTAACACTAATTATCACGTTAACAATTACACTAATTAATGTAGACACTTGAGTAAGTGCATTAAATTCAATTTTGTTGTTAACCACAAAGGGTATGAAGCAATTATTCTGGTTTAGTTTTAATGCTAAAACGTATTTTCGTAAGAATTTGATGGCGTTAATTTTATTTATATAATTATTGCAGTAAGGTATAAGTAACCTAAGCCATTAACTACTGATTATTACATTAAGTCAGGTAGAGCCTATGTTTTTAGGTCGAACAGACCGGATGGTATCTCATATTGCCGGACATAAAGTGAAAAAGCCGGACATAAAGTGAAAAGCCTAACACTTGCCAGATATTTTTAAACGAAGGAGTTTATTTAAAGACATGTTTATAAACGTGCAAAAAATTCGTTATAGGTTAATCTTTTCCTTTTATCTGACCAATTAGATGCCAATGATAATCTTCAAACGTCATCTTGATGAAGATAACCACGGAAGTAATAAATAGAAGAATTATAAGGGATTTAATTCAAGGTAGTTATCTCATTTACATAAATTACTACGAAGAAATAAGTTAGTAACTAATTACTACGCTTTTTAAGTTTAGTAAAAAAAAATCTTGGTCTATCCACACGATATTCTAAAATATTGTAAATAAGTACTTAGGTTATAAAATTTTATGCGGTTTTAAACAATATTTATTCAAGATAAAAGTTGTAAAAAAGCCCGACAAACGTTATTCGTGTTTCCCATCGCGAAACGAAACGGATTGCTATCATGAAATATTAAAATTTAACATATACTACATTATAATTAGTATAATTATTAATTAGGTACATGCAATATCCATTGTTTCTTTCCATAATTGCTCTTAATGGACATCTTTATCGATTTACACGCGAGACGAATAATTTCCTTACATTATCTACGAGTACAATTAAACACGTAATGTTAAAAATTTAAATAATAAATCTTTGCCTGATTGTTACGACATATTTTTTGTTATATTATATTATGATAACAAAATCAAATTGAGAAATGTACTTAATACAGAGTCAGAGATTCTAGAACGTGGTAGCTAGTCAGATGCGCTTCACGTAAAAATAATAGTTCTCCCTTCTAGAAAAATGGTTTTATTAGTTAGCGTTTACATAAAAACGCCATCTTCACAAGGTATGGGAATGAATTTTGGGTGCATAAAAAGATTGCGTCGCTTTTCTTTTCCTCTTGTCTTTACCATAAAATTTGAAAGCGACGTTTCGATAGACAGCGTTGTTTTTCCGCACCTAACGTCATTCCCATACATTTGACTGGAACGTTTGACGACCCCGTAGTCTAGTTGGTAGTTACCCTGTCTGCGAAGCGAGGGGTCCCTGGTTCGATTACCAGCTGGGGCAGATATTTATGTGACAGATAAATGTTTGTTCTCGGGTCATGAGTGTTAGTGATGTGTTATTTGTGTTGTCCATGCCACTCGCGACACAGGGAATCCTACTGCGGGGGTATGAGTGTGTTAGCGTTTAGCGTGTTAGCGTTTAATAAATACTCGTAAAATGGCGCCATTTTTGGCACCTAATGTCCTCCCCATTAGTATTTATCTAGACTACAGGATTGGGGTTTATTTACTTTGTGCCCGTTATTTACATAAATAATCAGCAATATACAGATCATGTAAAGATCCATTATATCGGATGAATATCTGATAACTGCGGAAGAAGGAATGTTCGAGAAAAAGACAGTTTCTTACATAGCCACACAATTGCTGTTGATGTGTTATAACAGGGAAATTGTTGCTTCCTACTGTACAGTGACTTGTCTATCAGACGTCCATATGTCAATAGATACGTTCGTGATATCACATGTATGGATTAATTATTAGTTAGAATTAGAATGTTAAAAAGGTCTTAGGTTTGATTTCCAGCAGTTTTGGCTTTCTCCATTTTAAAATGGAGTTTCATGTTGAACTGTTCTCGTATTAATTTACAAATTTGTCAAAAGATATTTATTTAGATTTAAGAGATTTACTGAATGAAAATAATTTAAATTACCTGCATATTAATATAAGCAAACGTTTTAAAGTTTTCTGATACTTTTTTATTTTAATGTCATAAAAGGCTTATTTTAAGTACCCAGTGGAAAATTTTGTGAAAAAGTTATGACTGTGACGTAGGTATTGTTTCTACTTTTATTATATCTTTAATATAGAATTTTATCTCAAAACAAATATGCATAGAAGAGATCACCTTGAATACCTACAAGATCGAGTTTTTAAAGCATTTTGATAAATTTTCCTACAAGTTTTCAAATATGAAAACTGTGCTATTTCGATTTCATTATGTTAATACGAAATAGAACTGTAACGTGACGGTAACACTAGCATCGTATTTTTAGAATATTATTGCTCTAATAGATGATAATGACCAGTGGAGTAACACAACCTGAGGCCCATGGCAAATTCATCAAATGGGGCCCTAGTAATAATCGTCATTTTAGTAATACATCTAATAAATAAAAATTTTAGAAGACCGGAAAAAGTGCTCAGGGCCCTTTGAGCTAGGGGCTCTTGGGGCTGGGGGCCCTTGTGCTGGGGGACCCTTGCGTCTAGGGGGCCCTTGTGCTGGGGGCCATTAGGGCTGGGGCCCCCTTGGGGCTCGGGCCCCTGGGTACCGGGGGCCCGTGACATTTTGCAACTCCTGCCACCCTATAAAAACGCCACTGATAGTAACTCAGGTCAAAGAACTAGGTTTTTCACGCAGATAGCTAATGCTTATCGGCAACGATTGCAATACTCGAGCAGTGAAATTAACCTTGCATTCTTCGATCGGAATATTCCTATCACGCGTTCGGACGTAATTCTGTCCTTGGTGACCGATGCAACCTTTAAACTGGAAATAAAAATTCAATCCGAGTGCCAGAGAAATGGCTTCGACCTATAGAGGAATTTGCAAATAGATCTTGGAGATAAACTAGGAGACTAAGCGGACGTTGTTTTGCAAGATATTTGACTTTTATACTGTAGTCGCTCCTTTAGTTTTTGACATCAACTACTCCCAATATTCAATTTTCATGTTCCTTAATAAATGCACAATATATTGGACAATTTTTGCTATGACGGCAATTGAAAATTTCTAATAGTTTAACATATTCTTCGAATTTTCTTGAAGTTAATATCATCATCACCTACCTGGTCCAATTGTTGTCCCGAATCATACTCGGTCCTTCTTAAAGAGGAGCGGATCTAAGGGCTTTTTGGGCCCTGGGCCCCGTAGATACAAAGGGCCCCCAGGCCCCATTAAAAATCAAAATTATCATTAAAATTAGTTAAAGAGTAGGTATACTTTACTATTGAAAAACAAATATTTTTATCAGCCGATTTTTTCCTGATACATACATAACATAACAATAGAAAAACAGGCCCCCGAATAGTATTAGCCCAGGGCCCCACAAAGTTCGCCCCTGCTCATAAATACACCACAAAATGTTAATTTAAACCGGTCCTGTCGCTTACGCAGATTTCTGTGACAAACCCTGGAAAAACCTGTGACGTAGGATACGAGTAATCCACAAAGACAACATAAAAAGCTGTCTAACTTAAAGCTCAGAAAGCTTTAAGCTCCATTGAAATATGGTTCAAAATAGCCTATCAATAATTTAGCTCTATATACTTCGTAGGGGGAAATCCATTCCTAAGACCTATAAGACGCAGAATAGGACCGGTTAATAGCTTGTTCGTTGACTCAGGAATATGCAGGTATACTAAGGTCTGTACCCTTTAGAACAAATGCTTTTTTATTGCGTTCACGACAAGTGTTATTTCCATAATGTGAATAACATTTAAATGGTGAAAAAAGACATCATATTTTCCGTTTAAAGAATAAAGAACAAATTATTCTGTAAGTCGATGAAACAATGTAAATATGAAATAAATATTTAATATACTAATCCATTAGTTAATGCATGGTAGGTATTACAATACTTAACCAATTTATTCTTACGTTTTTCTCAGATACTTAAGCCATACTAGTGTTAAAAAGAGATGCATATATCGCGAACTTATCAGTCCCATTCCTGAAATAAATGAGTAGGAATATGTCGAGTTGCTATAAGGATGATGACTGATTCTCGGGATTACTGTATTTATCGAATATTACTGGAAAATACACATAAAAACACAATCTGCAAACTTTTACTTAGATAAGTTACGTTTAAGATTTTTTAAGGGATCTGAGAATAACCCTTTCAAAGTAAAGTAGGCAAGTATTTAAAAAAAATTATATACTATTAAATGATACACACGACTTATAGCATATTTGGTTTAAAAATCATATCCATAAACGGATTATTTAATATACCTATCGAACAAAGTTCATAAGCACTCCATACAAAGTACATAACATAGCTTTGACGTCATAACTTTAACGCCATTTGTATGGAGCGTTTTTGGGAAAGTCCAAATAAGTGAATTCCAAAATGCGATATCTTGGGAAGGTTTGTTGTAAGCACAATGATTCTATCACCATAGTTACCATTATTGTAAGCTCTTTCATTAAATAACCAACAAAAAATTGTCATCATGCCTATTACACAGAGGTTTTGTGAAACGATCTTAGGGTGATTGATATTCTTGGCTGACTTCATCTCTTTATTGACCCACTAGTGAGCAAGGGCTTCTCCTCATTACTGAGGAGGTATAGAGCATATTCCACCACGCCTTATTAGCTAAACCAAGTGGTTTCCGAACGCGTCCGATGTTGTTTCACTTTATCGGTTACTTGGATCGACGCAAGCTGTAGCTTTAAGCGCTTCAGAAGGAGATTAACTCGTAACAATAAACAATAGTTATTTAAATATTAGAACAGGGGTTCTCAAACTTGTTTCGCTTAATGTCCACTTTGAGAGTTAGTTAATTCTTGCCTCCGTCTAAATTATTTTAATTCATAAAACCCTATCAGTAGTCAGACTGAAATGTAACATAATTAAAATTAATCATTTAGTGTAGGTTGCAAGTTTTAATTTTCGTTTTTAATTTAAAAAATAAAAATTTGCCGTTCGATCAACTTCCACATTTTTCTTTAGGATTGTCAAGGTAATTTTCTTACAAATTTAATTATGTATGTAGGTTATATTGTTGATTTTTTGATGTTTGAAATTAACAGCTTTTAAGAAGGAATTAATTCGAATTTTAGCGCCCCTCAGACCAAAAAATGTATAGGTACTGAGTCTTCAGAACAAACAAAAAAATGAAGTCATTTTTTTCTTCTTTTTTACGATTTGACGTGTGACACAGAGCACGGCCTGTCATGCAATTTACCGGGAAACGTTATCATTTGTTAAGTACGTTATGTTTTTTTCTACTAATATTTGTTCCGAAGTCTCAGTCTATATATTTTTTTGTTTGTGTAGCGCCCTTCGTTCGTATTATTTGCGCCCTTAATGAGGCCGCCCACTTTGAGAATCACTGTACTAGACAATCATTAGTTGAGTAAGCAGTTAATGTAGGTAGGTACTTAATAATTGTAAAGTGGAAAAAAACTGCATAATTTTCTTTGTAGTTCTAACTGCAATAAAACCTACCTACTTAGTAAATGAATAACTAATAGCCTTTTTAATCTGTTTTTATATGTTCAACATGTATGTTTGTATCACTGTACTGGAATATTTTAAGATAATATCTGCAGTAATTAATCTATCGAAACAAAAAAAAAACAAAAAGAACATTATGCTTTTCGTTCCTATAAGTTTAATAAAAGTAAGGTAATTTTTGTTTTTTATTTTTTATATTCATTCATTCATATTTCATATTCATTCATTTCATTAATATGATGTATTTATTTGTCTTGTCAATTGAGATATTAGAAGTGACTACAAATGTTAAATTAATAATTAATTTTATTGCTATGATTATACTTAAACGATTTTTTTCGTATTTAATAATGTTATTCACATTGTTCGACTTTTGTTTAGTAAGCTATTAGTTCCTAAGACAAAATAAATATTGGAATGTGATATTTTAACACCTGTGAGGTTCAGATGTCGGTAATTAGATCTTCGCCGTGTGGAGAATATCAAATTGAGTCTTTAAATTATTACGATGAGGAATACTAACAATACAATAATGATTGATGAGTAACTACTCGTACTTATACTGATAAAATCATTATTACAATTGCAAATTACATTTTAATTGACGTACGAGTCATACGACTTCTTTAAGTGATGTGTAAAACAAAAGTTTACTATTTTTTTAACTGTTTAGCTCAACCTTTATATTTTAGTTAGCGGTTTACTTTTCCATCAAATTCATCAATATCGCAACTCATAACTGTCCCACTGCTGGGCTCTTGTGTGGCTAATGTACAGGCCATAGTTTCTAATACGCACATAATCAATAACGTACAGGTATATAGCGATAGCCTAGTGGTTTGAACGTTGGTCTCCCTAACGAGAGTTCCTGGGTTCAAACAGTTATTCCAAAAGTTATGTGCGTATTGGATACTAATTATCATTTGCTACGGTGAAGGAAAACATCATGAGGAAACGTGCACACTTGAGGGTTCTCCATAAAATTATCAAAGGTGTGTGAAGTCTGCCAATCCGCACTAGGCCAGCGCGGTGGACTACACTGTGAGAGGAGACCCGAGCCCAGCAGTGGAACAGTTGTGGGTTACGATGATGACGAAGCACATACATTTTAGAAAGTTTGAGATATATGCCAGGTTTGAACTCAGGAACTCCAATTTGAGAGACCAATGTTTAAACCACTAAGCTATAACTGTTGGTTCGTGCCGGGTCTTTAAAATTATTCCCCTAAAAATTCACGCCACTAACAACAAGTTAACGCTATAGCTAAATTACGTACCTATTAATTGCTTGATGCCACCTGTCATTAACAACGGCATTTAAAAATTATTAAGTACCTACCTACGTTAGTTGGTTAACGCGATAATAATAGCGTGGAAAATTAAGGGCTCATACATAGTATTTTTAATTAAATGTTGCAGAACAACGTCTAACTTGTTTTCTGGTTTAGATGTAATTATTAAAATCGACTTTTTAATCATTTAATTGTTATGAATTAGGGCTGGGGCTAAATTCTTAATTGTGTTAAATCATAAGTAGGTACTACACATAATAATGTCTATGGAATTTTATTAAAATTAAAAAATATCAAATATTTAAATAAATGTTTTTTAATACTATAAATGTCTTTTAATAATATTAAAAAACATTTATTTAAATATGTCATATTTTTTTTAATAATACTGAAAATAATTTATTTAAATATGGGATTTTATCTTTTAATATTTTTTGTATTTTAATATTATTAAAAGACATTTATTTAAATATGTAATATTTTTTAAATTTTAATAAAATTACATAGATTCTTAACGAACCTAGTAGATCTGTAAAGTAATAAATTAACAATACGCGTACAAATTAAAAGTAATACAATACCACTACCTATTTCCTTTTAAAAATTAGACAAATATTTTTTTAACCTATTACCCGAGTAAGCTACATAAATAAATATTTATATTATATTCAAATGACACAAACATGTCAATTTGACGTTGAATATAATTTTAATTTTTACATAGTTTTTACACAATATTTTGTGACAATGACAAACCATTTAGAAAACATTTTATATTTTCGAGAATAAAATTCTGACATAGCATGTTAATATTAAAACATTTATGACTGAATTGACATAGATGCCTACTTTAATGTCATTGTCCTAGATTTTGACTATGTTTGTATAACATAACAGACATCGTGCTAATGTAAGCTCATTTCGCCTTCTACTTATTTTTAATTTCAGACAATTGACTTATACCTAACTCGCCAGACATAATATTAAAAAAAAAGTTTTAATCTGTAAAGTTAATTAGGACATTACAGATCAATTTACTTAAAACAAGATATAATTATAAGATCGTAAGTGATATTAAATTAATTAAGGTCTGCAAAAAAGTGTCTTTGATTATTATTATTAACTTATTAACTATATCAATCTTTCTCGAATCGGTTAATAGCTTAGGTAATACGACAGCGTTTACAATATCTTTTTATCACAGAGCTTATGAAATACCAGTCAGTACTTATTGAGTAAAGAGTTATAACTTTTTTAATATACAAATGTATACAAGAAAACTATTTGTCATATTTGTTTACGTAATAATGCACTCACTTTTTACCGCGATAGTGAGCTTTGTATTAAAATAATTTAGGGCAATCGACTATTAAGCTATTTAATAACTAACGAATATTATCGTGAAAATTATATTAGAGTAGGTATATAAAGTACAAAATGATTTTTTGAAAAGGAGGACACGAACAGTTTAAGATAAGTCACAACACACTCACCGAATTAAAAGTTTCACCTCCTTTTACTTTTGTAAGTTACACACAAGCACTATTTAATTATTAAACAGAAAGAAAACTGTATAAAACACTAGAAAAACAAATTAAAACTTTGGTAGAAAAAGAAATTGACGTTTAAAATTGGCGCGCTATTTTACACTAACTTTTTTTTTATGCGTCACAAGCGGAACGCGGTTGAGTATAAACTGCCAGATATCGGTCGGCAGATCGCTCTCTCCACACTAAAAGGCAGTGTTATAAACCTTGAGAATGGACAAGATGGTTGTTTTATTTACCCATCATCAACCATGAGTGCATAATAAATATTGACCGACCAGTTACAACACTAGCAATACGTATTATTAGATGTTTTTATTAGTTTTAAGTATTAAAGTGTATTGAATGAACACGCAACATAGATAATGCTCATTTGCGCGTTAAATAAAAACACATGATTCATTCTCTAATAGGTAATTTGGTTTTATTTTCTTTGG
Organism: Lerema accius; assembly: GCA_001278395.1. Taxonomy (NCBI): domain Eukaryota; kingdom Metazoa; phylum Arthropoda; class Insecta; order Lepidoptera; family Hesperiidae; genus Lerema; species Lerema accius. The sequence goes on from LGAG01000258.1 coordinate 181,137, forward strand.
CTACTTTAAGTTATCCAATTAACTAAAGTTACTTAAAATTGCAAAAATATTTCCCTTTAATTTTTTTTGTTTACGTTGTTTTTTTTAATATTGATGTCAACGAAATTCCGCTATTCAACGCAATGATTGTAAATGTTAAAATTAAAAGTAAAAAAAAATACCGCAATAACTACAATAAATTCTAATAGATTCAACGTCTATGGCCGGTGCCCGTGTGACGTCAAGCGAACATGAAACCAACCTTTCTTTTCTGTTTTATATAGCAGGAATGCATCTCATCAGGCATCCAGTGCATTTAGTGCTTCCACATTATAATCTACACATAATTTAGATCAGGTCTATGCACTTATAACAGGTATAATGTAATGCAAAAATAATGTATGTGTTCTTTTTGCAAAAATGTTAAGAGTAAAAAATAAAGTGTTCACGAAAAATATTTTGTTGTTTTTATTTGAAATTTATTTTGCAATCAGCTTCTAAAATACCTCATAGCGTTATTTTTTTTACCCCCACTCGGTAAGTAAAAAAAAATACTTTCCGTTAAGGCGGTCAGAAAAAGGTTTATTCACACTTGACAGACATTATAAATGAGTGTGGGTCTATTTTTTAAGTTAAAAATTTTATAAAGGCATTTTATCAAGAAACATGAAGCACATTTTTTTTTATTCATACTTTAATATTGAGAAGAAGAAACGATGAAAGAAACCCCTCAGTATACAACTTTTATATGATATACATAAATCATTATTTAATCTAAACTAAATATCAATAGGTATATTTGAGTAGATAACTGAACAGCCGAATAACTTGTTTTTTTTTTGAAATCGGTTGAAAAGAAACGAAAACATTGTTGTAAGTCAAGGAATTATACAAGTAGCGACATCTTTCTTTCGTATTGTGATCTTTTACTGATATCTCCTCTTTTCTTGTTTACATAAATGTATTCATAGATGGCGTAAGGTGTACTGTAATCAGAGCCATCTGTTTACTACACTTAAAACTATTTACGTACATAGTGAGCCTATTTAGTTCTTTGCTTGTGCTACAGATGGCAGGGCATTCAACAAAAAACATGGGTGACAACAAACAGTACCAATAATTATTTTTTCATTTAATTAAAAGCAATATCCAATAATGGAGGGTTTAGTTACCTAATTACTTATTTATTTATGAGGAGGATACGGGTGATTCTATTTAATTTCCTTTCATGTTGAGAATTATTATAAATTCGTGGAATCTTTTCCCAACTGCTCTAAAAGCTGGATAATATTTTTTAAGAGTAAATAAAATGTAATTTGAAGCACTCTACTGCCCATGTCTTGACGTATTATAAGATGTGAGGTGTGTTAGATTCGTCTCCATTTACTAGTT
>LGAG01000258.1:182904-193146 GCA_001278395.1 Lerema accius
CATTTACTAGTTATATTTGTTTACGGCGCCCGCAATCCAAACAAATAGTAAGGCGTTTTTGTTTTTCTTTTAATTAGGTAGGTATTACATGTTTACAAAGTTATTAAACTTGCCAATTATCCTAGTGCAAATGTCGCGAAAATAACTCTGGTTCTCCTATTTGTAAGACACCCACCCTTCTTTGTCCTTCAAATCACATTCCGCATACCGGCTGCTACTTTCATATGGTTAAAAGAAAAAAAAGATTATGACGCTCGTGTTATTTGCTTCTTGCTTAACCCTTTACTTTTATTGCAGAAATATTTTTTTATTCATAATAGGTTACCTACACATAAACAGCCGCGCGGAGTAATAAAAATTCCCAAAAATTTCTGAACGAAAATTATAGTTACGGACTTCAATTGGGTCAATTTCTGTTCTTGGTCTGTGTGTGTTTTTGTTTGTGTTGTATGATATAAAATTACATCCATGATACAAGGAATCCTACTGTAGGTCTTCTAGGGGAAGCAGGTAATATTTTTCAAGCGTATGTATGAATGTATGTATTAAGAATTTTAACGTGTGAAATGTTATTGGATTTGTGTTCATTGTGGGAGGAGTGACAAAGGCTATTAATTCTTGAGATACTTATTCTTTTTTGTAGGCATGTTTTTGTCTTTTTTTTCTTAATGATAACCAGTTTTATAACCTACCTGAAGCTACCTAACTACTCTATTCGTATTAACAAGGCGTTTGAATTGAATTAGATTCTAATCCTTAGCGATTCTATTGTTATTTGTTACGCATCTTGCATGCGTACAAGACGATAACAGTTTGTAATGTTCACTTGATACTGTGAAAAAAATCGTGAAGAATTACCTAATCCGTTATGTAAAGGTCGTGACTGAAATGCCAGTGTTTATCTACTATAAGCCTCATTTGAACCCTAGTTTGTTGTTTAAAAGTAACGGTTTTAGCATAATGAATGCAAGTAAATTGCAGCAAAAATACAACGCCACAAATATAAAATAATAACGATGTCAAAGTCTAATATCAAGTTGTAGAATGACTTGTTTTTAACTAGATCTATCAATTAAGTTTTTTTCCCAACAGATTACAAAGGATGTTTAATAACCGTCTGCCTTGAAAGAAAATTTCCCTGACTACCTTTGCCTTTCGCATTGTATGCTAAGGTTGGTCATTGTTTTATTTGCTTTGTTTCCACACGCAAATCAGCTGATGCATGATGCCTATTTGACGAAACAATTGCTCATATCAAATACGCTTTAATTGGAAACATACTCGCCTTGAGAAAACCATGAAATTAACTTACGTTGAATCCAATCGCCAATTCAAAAGAATCTCAGAATTTAATGTCAGTATTGCGATAAAATACGATGAATTTGTTTATTTATTTCGAAGGCGAACTGGCTTTAGTGCGCAAGAGCCAAGCAAAGCAACTCAAGTTCAGTGTTAAGTAAGCCTGCGGCGCGCACGCAGGTCCGCCATTTTAAATAACGTTCGAATTTTGAAATACGCGCTCTTGTGTTGTGTTCGTGATTTTTTCTTTTTTTGTCAATGGAGTTTTGTTATCTGTGAAGTTTATTTTCTTTAAACAGAAACAGCTGTAATTGGTAAGTTTATTTCGTTGGTTTTTATTAAAATAATAATATTTCCGTTTTTAATAATCGATTTAATAATATTCGAGGCTGAATGGAAATTCCTTAATCGAATTACTTAATAATTGTGATTCATGAACTCATTACTCTGTGGTCTTGTGGGTAATTAATGCCAAAACGAGGATACTGGCCGAAAAGACCTTCAGGTAGATGTTGGAAGTGTAATTTTATCTTAATGAATATTCAGACTACTATTATAATTATTATTTTTCGTGACCACATAAATTCGTAATGGAGGATCTTATACGATTTTATTCAAAGTTTTAAGTTAATTACTATGTAATTAATTCGTCATTAACATAGTTTAAATTACATGCAATTAATTCTACGACAATTTGAAGCACTTACACTGAATAACTAAATTAAAAAACCCTGTTTTTTAATTCCCATGGAAACTTTTGTTTCTATATTTAAATTTAAATGTTAAGTTCGGATGCTCGATACGGTTCACTTAAAATATACTCGTAGTACGTCTTTGTTATTTTCTTATTGAAAGCTGATAATTATTAAAATGTTCATATTTTACCTGATATTTTTTATACACATACGCGTTATTTTAATTTTATAAAAGGGACAGAAGCATGTGCAACATTTAAGTACATTAATTTGTTGCTTTCAACGGGAATTTAAAATCACGTCTTAACATGTTAAAAAATACTTGTTAGCTTAACATACATTAAGTTCTTACATTAAGTAATAGACGTAAATATTTTAATTTAAAGAAAATTCCGGGAATTTTCCATTATACATAAAATTATTCAAGATGGCATTGGATGTATTAAGAAGCCTATTTATAATTTATCATGGAAGACTAGATCTGAATAAATAATAACCAATTCTAACATTAAATAATAACAAATATTCCACACGTGTAGTAAGTATATTCCTTGTTCCACAAATATATACATGCGTCAAAAATACTCTACTGTCATTATTTTACAATTTTACAACTCATAACTATCCCACAGCTGGGCTCGGGTCTCCTCTCACAGTAGTACAGGCCATAGTCCACCACGCTGGCCAAGTGTGGCAGACTTAACACACCTTTGACAACTTTATGGAGAACTCTTAGATGTTGCAGGATTCCTCACGATACTTTCTTTCAAAGCATGCAAGTGATTCCTAATTATAATATATTTAAGCTAATTCCTCGACAAACTGTAAGCCTACGTTGCCGCAACTACTCAAGGAAGCGGCAGCGAAGGTAACGCGGAGCTTGTTAACAAAAGTAAAGGAGCAAATAAAATAAAATAAAGCAAAAAAAGGCACGGACGATCCGTCTGTGGAGTTGAAGTAATAAAAAAAAATTAGTTTTTTAAGACATAACTTGGGAAAATTAGAAGTGTGTGCCGGGTTTGAATCAGTGAATTCTGGTCCGGGAGACCAAACGTAAGCTACGAGTATCTTAGCATACTTGTTTACATATTCATCTGTTATTTACCAACGACAATAAATTATTACCTACGACATGTTTTGAGTCACACAAGATTGTTCATTATGAATGTCCGCCATTATTCTAATTTAAGAAATTAACATATACAACGGCTATACATAGTAGGTTAGGTATCTGGATTGACAACGGGGAATTTTTTATAGGCTTTTAAATTCCGAAGTTAAATTCAACGTATATTCCCAACCAACGAAAATATATATGGTTAGGAATTAAGGTCAAACTTTTATTTTTTATTTTAGATACTTACTTTTAGTTTTAATTTAACACATGCTATATTAAATTTAGCTTTTATTTCTTCGTATCTTCATAAATTTTAACGATGTTAAGTGTTAAATATTTGTTTGCATTATTCCTATAAAAAATGAGATCAAAGTTTAAATGTTTACGTACTATTAATAATATACCTTACCTATATAAATTAATATTATATTTATATCCTGTAATTACCATTTCTGGGATTTAAATCCAGACCTAAACTTTGCCTAGATCATAATTATTAAACTCGAGGTCATAACAAATCAAATTAATAATCAATTTGTATCATGAAATTCATATGAATTATTAAATATAACAAATGATTCCCACAATAAATTACTAATACCGGAATACTAATTTAAATAACAATTAGACGATTATTAGTTTCCCAAACAAAGGCTCTATTCACACAGGCGACTATAACACGACAAAATGTCGCAAACGACCTTGGGTGTAACTATAAAAATTCTCACACACACAAATAATTTTGCAGCAAATTCACACGAAATTACTTCACGTTTGCACGTTTTAGTCGCACGTGTGAATGTGTCCTAAGGTTAAGCGATCAAGAAGGCGGAACGTATGGTAATTACAGTCCTTGTCTTGTGGTAAATTGTGACAAAAAATTCCATCACAAACAATTTTACCTTAATTAACTAAAATTATACATTCTCATTATCTTCCATAATAATAATTATACACTACACTGCAATACAGACGAAAAATTTAAGAATATTATGGTATCAATTTATTATACTTAATTAATAGATATTACAAAATAAGTTTTTCGATTAAACCTTCTTTTATATGCCCGTAAAAACAAAACCAGGATTTCCGGAATTAATCTGGTCGTCTAGTACTTCAGTACTATAATATTGTAGTAGTAATACTACTAATTTAGTAAATAACACAAAACCCACACTACCACACAGCGTTACTTGCACAGACACGTCACACACACGAATACCTTAAATAAAATAATAGCAACGTCTTAAAACATAGATGTTAGTTGTACAGTTTACCCGTAATGGTATGGTATCATTAGGCAATCTTTTTGAAGGCTGCCGTTTGTTAAATAGCGTAGTTAGAGACGAAGATTAGGGTGATTGCTCATTGGAACGAATTGCAGGAGATTTAAGTAATTTGTAAGTGAATAGGTGCTGTTGGTCGAAAAACAAACGTGTTTGTTTCGAGCCTATGTCTGTATGTATGTATTTGTATGTACGTATTTGACACGCCTCAGAGCAGTGGTGGGCTTTTTTTAATTACGTGCCAAAAATTTTTGGCTAGAAAAATATGAATGTTTTTTAAAAAATATTTGACGAAAAAAAAAGTTTTAAACGCTAGATAGGTAAATTGTTTTTATAAGATAAGTTAATTGTAATTCATATCGCAAATGTATTTTCAATAAATTTTCAACTTTTTTTAAAGCAAATATTTATATTAAAAATACATCTAACCCTATAACTGCTGGGTCTGCTGGGTCAAAATGACCCATCGTGTCATTTACCGAAAACGTCATGTTCAAATATTTTTATTACAATCGTTTAAAAAGCCGGTATACCGACCATGTTCTATTTTTAAATTTTGACTCATTTCTTGAGCTACTTAAACCGCATCTTCCGATGTTTCGTCCGTTTCCATAAAAATGTATACAATTTTTGTTAAGAATTATTACACTATGACTAAGAATTATGAATTCAACATTTTTAACCATTAACTTGGCTTGTTCCTTTCTTAAACAACTGCGTAAAGGTAATATTTTTCAGGTATTTTCATATCTTGGTACGCTTTGCAACTCAAACGACTTCATGAATTTTAACATTGTGAGGTATTATTGGATTGGTCTCCGTTGCGGAAATGATATAGGCTATATAAATTTTTCTATATACCCTGTCTATTTTTATTTTTTTTAATTATAACTACTAGTTTTACTTGTTCTTTTGAAATGTTTGCTGTATCGGACAGAAGATCAGGTGTGGAATATTCTTGATGCAAGGGAAGGAATGCAAAAAGTAAAAACCTGGTTTAGTTACCGGTTCCATCCTTTTGTTGCAGTCCTGGGAGGATGTGTTATTTAACTTAGATCTCTACTTTTATTAGAATAAGGTTTATATTACGTTAAACGTCTTGAGTTCAGTAACTGCTTAAGTAAGGCTGGAAATAAATGTATGATGAACAAAGTTTTTTAGCTGTACCTAATCATATTTGTTTGTGAAGCGAATTATAAAACAAACTCAAATATTAGCGAAACGATTAATATTTAATATTTAAGCTAGTAATCATTAAGAGAAAAACACAAACCCAACCCCTAAATGCGAGATGGTGTTTAAAAAAACCTCAAATCACTATCACAATGTAGACGAATTTAACGTCATCCGTCAAAATCCTTGAAACTGTTTAAGTGCTAGAGCATTTCAAAGAAAATGACAAATATACGATAAACGCTCAGAAAAAAATACAATCCATCTCTCTCAGTAAGGTGAAACATAAGGTTAAATATTCCCCAATCTAGCTATAACATAAGACTGAAAATAACAGCCAAATCGAACGATCCGAGAACGGTACCAGTAGTTTAAAATGTATTCTGTTCAACGTGATTTCGTGATCATGAACTTTGATATTAACTTTGCGTACAGCACGTCAAACCACGTTTAGTAATATGATGTTTTTGCTAACGATTTGATATTTTTCGAGATGTGAAGCGTTGTTGCGTCATTATCATTAATATATACGTAGAGATTATTTAGTAAAACTGGTTTGTAATGGAGTTTGTACACTAATAGCGTCACATCGACGTTTGTTGTATCTTTATGTTAATGTACAAAGGGTTCAACTTTTAGTATGTTTTTAAGATTAACGCAGGTATACGTGGCAGGAGAATTTTCATCTATAAAAGTTGTCAAAACATAGATGGGTGACCCCAATGGAAAATTTACTTCGGTTCTTTTTAAGGTTAACGGATACAAGCAAGATTAATTTCAACTGTGAACGCGGTCAGATAGTAGATGGGTGACTGCTAGTGGCAAATATTGTGTTAATGGTTCTTATCATTAGGTGGCAGTCGATAAGCTACATCGACCGGTACTTCGTTGGCATAAAAACTTCTGATACCTGGGTTGGATACTGACTTCTTCATCAATCCGCATTGGAGCAGCGTGGTGGTGTATGCTCTAGGCCTCCTCAGTTATGAGGAGAGACCTGTGCTCAGTAAAGAGCCATTAATGGACTGAAGCAAATAAGTAACTAATACTCAAAGATGGTATTTATCTGTCGGAAATATAACATGACATCCTTTAACAAACGGACGTGATTTAAAAGTAAATATGTTGTAAATCAACATGAAGTATTATTTGTGCGAAATCATTCGTTTTATGTTTAGTTGAATGTCACGAAGGTTTATGATTTTTGTTAACAATGCATTTATGACTTTATATCTTGAATGTCATGTCTTTATGTAATACGGCACAAGCTGCTCGTGCAGATGTACTAAATTTTATTTTGTCATCACATTGATTAATTCTTAGTTTAGCATCGTTTGGAAAATTCTTTATTAAATTTCAACAACACCGCAACCTATAGGGTTAAATTATAAATCTAAACAATCCAGGAGCCAATAAATGCATACAAAAATTCCGTAATCATCATCATTTGGATAAATACTGAACCAATATGAGTCAAAGTAATAGGGATCTTGTCAATATAAACATAGAGTTTAAATTAACATATTATTTATTTCCGCGTATGTATAGACGGAACTGTTTATACTGGAAAGGATATTTACGTCATGGAATCTAGCGAATTACTAGTCCTGCTTAAGCGTAACTTACGACTAATACTGAATCATGAATTATTCGTAGATACATATTAATTAGCTTAAGTGCGATATCCTTATAATAATATGTATACGAAATCTTAGTAATGTGTGTTTGTCACTGAACTCCTACTAAATAGCGTGATTATTAAAAAAGAGATGTTTTATAGATGGTCAGAGTCAGTTTAGCATCAGTTGAACTCGGTAGTAATGCTGATGTCGAAATACTTCAAGAGATCTGCCAAATGTTAAAAAACAGCAAGATTTGTCGAATGTTTTTTTTCTATTTTTTTAAGTAATAAGAACCTACTCAAATTATACCAAAACTGAAAACTAAGGCATCGACCAAACTGCATGAGATAATAATATATTGCAGAATATCGTTTGCCTATAGTAACATTTATCGTAAATAAACCTCCACAATTTACAATGCACTTCCGTAAAGACACGTATACTATAGTTGTTTTGATAAATGATAATGAGTTAGTGAGTAAGATGAAAAGATGCATAGTGATCACGACATGCGGTCATTATTGACCCGCAAGGTTAACGAGTCGCGGTGACGTAGGGTTATGACGCGGTAACGTACTCGTATTGTGAAGGAAATTGTAGTAAGTTTTGTTAAGAACGTTTATTTTACCCTAAAAGGTAACATAATGATAAAAGTGTTGAAGAAAACTTTTCGTATTTATTTATTTTAGGTCCGACTACTGTGGTATATTTATTTAATACATGTATCCATATAGGTAGGTATTAATCCTTTTATTAAATAAATTTTGAGGTTATAAGCCGTAATTCATTTATTCTTACGTCTCTTTTATACACATAAATAAAATGAGAGTTCGAAAGAGATGTAAGTATACAGAAAAAAGGTCATTTCCCTAACATAACATGGAGTAATATTTTTAATTGTATTTTTTTATTTTATAAAAAATGTCTATACTTAATTAAATAATTTTAATAAATTTGATACTGCTATAAATGAGCTGGTAGGTAATTTACACTAAATTCACACTTTTAATTATTATAAATAATTGAAAATTAATTTAATTATTAAATTTAATTATTAAAAAATAAAAAATATTTATTGTTTATCGCATTCGTAAGAAAGGGTTAAGAGTACGGTTGCTGAGGATTCCTCTTCCTCTTCCTCATAATGCGTCCTAAAGGAGTTTTATTTACTGAATGTTTTCGTCAATTGACATATAATTGACGTCTTGGAATTTTAATACCATCAGATTGTAATCGTAATAGAATTCGGTGAAAAGAATTTTATTAAATTTGTATCTTATTGTGTTTAGATATTGTGCTTAGATATCACGAAGTAAAATAAAGATTATATAAATTAAAAAAAAAACTTAGGTACATAAATTAATAGCATCACACTAGGTTTGAGTAGGATTAATAAGAAATAGGGCTGACATTTGTGGTTGTGTCCCCGGATATTAAATCAGGCGGGGGATTCCAAAGAATGTCCGGGGAAAACCCGAACAAGAAAATAATGGAATATTAAAACAAAATGTAGGTATAGTTCGCCTACGCTTTTTACGCACACGGAATCGTATGGAACTAATTTGACATTACCAGCTTGGACGAGCTGATATTTACGTCACTCAATGCCTCAATAATTATTTACGTCACGGCAAGAAAAATTCCAATAAAAAAATAATCTCAGTAAAAGTATTAACCTTACCTCACTCAAACAGTCGCAGAAAGTATAAAACGTCCTTAGAGAATAAAATTAATTATAAATGTTAATAACTTCCAAACAAAAGAAATAAATTCGAATTTTGAATTTAGTGACAGTTTGTAAATATCAATTATAACGATCAGCTACTAAAGTTATTGGTCTGTAAAATGAGGTCCGTGTGAAAATTATCTACCTACTTTGTACATTGTAGTCATTTAAATACGAGTTCCAAATTTTAAAAGAAATAAATTTGAATTTTGAAAAATTTTCTGACAGTTTGTAGATGTCAATTACAAGGAGTAGTACTTTTAAAGTTATTGGTCTGCAAAATTAGGTCCGCGTGAAAACTATCTAGTTTGTAAATTGTAGTCATTTAAATACGACCTTAAGTCTATGACCTTACGTCTACCTCAGACAATCAAAGCTTGTTTTTTAAAGCTAAGTTGTTATTATGGCATTATTATGCTAATATGGCGTAGAAAGAGAGCTTTTTGTTACAATTTTCGTCGAAATTTCATCAAGCGAGATCTCTAAGGATTTGTTTTTCCTTAAATAAATATTCTCTAGGTTTATTTTGTCAAATTGACGATTGAGTTACTTGGAAATCATACTTACCACAAAATTATTACCAAATAGGTATCTATGCTATCGTGTACTATAGATATTTACTATAAAATGGCGGGGATAACAAAAATGGCGCGAATCCAATTGGCGAAAGATTTGATGTTATGGTAATCTATATTTATTTGTGTATCGAGGCAAAATCTTTATTTTCATAATGTTTTTAAATTATATTAAGATTATAATGTTAGGGAAATAAGATAAGTCGCTCTGTTACCTTTCTATGTAGACGCCCAAACATTTTTCGTATGTTTCATTCATATCTATGATAACTTCCCGTACATATCATAACAGGTTGTAGCGATACTTTGTTTACTTCGTTATTTATAACTTAACTTGCTACGTCAGTTTCAAATATATTTTTGTATGAATGGAATTTTCCGAGGAGTAGGATGTAACTACTATGGAAATTTTGTTTAGGAGGTTTTGAATCGTCTAGAAAGCCTTCTTTGTGGTCGAAATTTGACTGTAAATTTTTACGTCAAACAATAGACTATAGACTCGATCTATATCCCTGGCAAGGAGATGTCAACGCTATTTCTCAAGTGAGTATACCTGTTGATGTGTGTGTATGTGTATATCAACCGAACATAAGTGTGTATTAAACAAAAATTATAACATAAATAAAAAAAAATTCTCCGTGTAAACTTTAACTATGCCTTTCAAATTCGTACGTGCGCACATTACTCTTTACACAGTACAGTACCGAATGTCGAGCCTTCACGAATATCGTATACAAAGACAAATACAA
>LGAG01000258.1:193393-203851 GCA_001278395.1 Lerema accius
CTTATCCCACCTTACCTTAGATATGTAGAAAACAACCGAAAATCTGTTCCTCGGTACATTGCATGCGTCGTGCTCATTCCTACGATAAATATTTGCTGTCTCATTCGCTTCGTAAACAAAAGAAAAATAGACCCAATTGGATTGTCTTTTGTTTCTTTACGTCGATCGAGAGCGCAAACATGTCTAACTCGCAGTAAAGTCACTTTTAATACAGAAAAACTAAATTGAAATCGCTTTATCCGTTCGGGAGCTACGGTGTTACAGACAGACACACCCACAGACACGACAAGCTTATAACACCCCTTTTTGCGATGTTCATGACCAAATAAAACCACTTCTTAGTGACGTCATTTCATTGACTTTTTAACCGAAATTAAATTTTTAAAAAGTTCTCAAATAATTAAGGGTTTATTCTACTCGAAGTTTGACGTATGGAACCCTAAAACAAGAAACACTGTGGTATTTTCGCATCTGAGACAGAACAAAAACTCAGACGTCTTTGACGTAAATTCGCCGCCATCTTACTACGGATGTATTATTTCAATGGAATTATTCTGTGTAATCTTTTCTTTGTAATGATGCTGGCAGGGATTTACCGCGATTAATGGTGCGTTGATCAAGCTATTTATAGGTATAAGTAGGGCTGTTATTAACAATGATGTCGCTAACATATAAAAAAAATCAAAATACATGCGATATAATTGGGCAAAATCGTAGTAATTCCCTGGATTTGCAAGAAAAATGTAAGTATAGATTTTCCCGGGTGCTTATTTATCCTACTTCCTACTAATACTATAAATGTGAAAGTTTGTGTGGATATTTGGATGTTTGTACGTCCTTCACGCTCCAACCGTTGAACGGATGAAGCTGAAAATTGACACACAGATAGCTTGCATCCAGGAATAGGACATAGGATATTAAAAAATACAACTTATATCACTTCTACCATAAAGATAAATGACACGTCACACGTTGAAATCCATCAAGGCGTTTAAGCTGTAGAGCTTGCCAAAGAAATGGACATTCATATAAACTTATGTTCGTAAAACTTTACTCTTCATCTGCCGCAGTGAGCAAAAACATATTCCTATACATCTGCTATAGACACGTCCTAAGCTATAGTTGAGAATCATACTATTTGAGAAGTATTATTTACATTCATGTGTGTGTTTATATTACTAGGTCTTGCATGAATGAGTTCTTACTCATAGGCAAAGTCGCCATTATACAGGGTGTTTTTATCCGGCTTCCCAAGGAGTATGGATGTATGTATGTATGTATGTAAGTATGTATGTATGTATGTATGTATGTTTGTATGTATGTATGTATGTATGTGTTTATGGCCATTTCTTTGATACTCCATATAGCTCAAACGGCTCGGCAAATTTCAACATAATATGGGTGTCATTGCATTAGCCGTGAATGTAAAAGTGACATAGACTACAATTTTTTTTTAATAGAGTAAAACTAATATTAATTATTATTAATATTTAACTAGATAACACGACAATCCTCAGTTTTCCACGTTGAGTGTAAATTTTTAGTAAATTCTTAATATCATTGTAGCAGTATAATTGTAGAAGCATGAATGGTAAACCATAACATAACGTTGAAATTATATATTTCACGTGTATAGTGTGATAGGGGCCGTTCAAGTATTACGTATCATTGTTTTTTTGTAACTAAAAAAATAGGAAATATAATTTTCTAACTGAGAAAATTGACAACATTTTCAGAAAAAATCTAGGGAATATAATTCTTCTAACTCAGCAATATGACAATATTTTTTAATAAAAATGGTCATTTGTGTGGTACATAACGTTTAAGGTGGAAAGGGAAGATGAAAAATCTCAAAAAAAATTGTTACGTAATATTTCAACACTCCCTTAATTAACTATGAATGAAATAAATAATAACGTCCTGTATAACTCACATATACTGTGGTACTAAGACAACTTATGCTATTTACTAATTATCGGCTTCAATGCTGTGTACTTGACACCATAAGTCATGACTATGCACAGCCTTAAGTAATTACTATCTGAGTGTTTCTGTGTAGGAAAAAAGTCGGAAGTATCTCCTTGGAAGCTTCTTGCCGGTACTTCCGGGCCGTTAATTATAAATGTTTGTTGTAAAAAATTTTTTTTAATATATTTTTTTTAAGTACCGACATGGTTTTCGTACCGGCTCAAAATCAATAAAAACTGAACATTTTTTTCATATTTACTCACCTTTTAAACTTTCCCTGTACTTCTACAAATAAATCAAAACCAATTTTTTTTTCTAATGCTCTATCGTTATAGCTTGTTGACCTTCATTTTAATCCACTCTTTTCGCAGACTTGCATGCAAATACGAATGCAATAAGCCACCCAATCGGATATTAGATTTGTTAGACAAATAAATAGAATGAAATAAATGAAGAAATCCATTTTGAATCTTTAATTTAACATAGTCTGGAATTTTCCAGTCAACTCTTTTAAAATCAGTACTTATTTAATCCTAACCAGTGGTTCTTAACCTTTTAGGGATTTTACCTTTTGTCACAATTTTTGTTTTGCTCCACTGTCTATTTTGAATTTTGTTTTTTTTGCTCATTATGAAAATTACAAAATTAAATATTAAAGTAGCCCTGTATTAAATAGAGCTATGTAGATCGACCTTAATTTGTTTCTTGTACCTAATTTTAGACATTTTCTCGTTCCTTTTGCTTTCAAAAGGTTTCTCACCAAAACCACTTAACAGATTACAGTAAGTGTTCCGTAAGCTTGAATAAAAAGAAATTAAAAAGCTACCTGAAAAATCTACTTGTAAATTTTGATCGGCAACATATCGGCGATTATTCTAGAGTTGCCGATCGGTTGTGGCACTTGCGACACTTACCATATTGCAACTACTTTTTTGACGGTAGAAATCAGGAATGTAACCAGAATAAGTTGGTCTCACATTGTACTCATCTTACCTTCTAACACAGCTCAACTTATATTAGTTTACTTATTAGGACGATTTATACGATTGCCTGATATGTCTTCACGATTCAAAACAGTTAATTACATAACTCGTTAACTTACATCAAAATAACACTACAAGTCACAGTTATCGCAATAGTGGTAGCTGAGTCATCGTTTCAAAGAATAATGATGTCACAGAAGTTCCTCTTAAACATCTAACAAACGGGTCAATGCTAACGATGAAGTAAGGGCAAGGTAATGAGAAAAACTACTTAACTACAGTTTAATTATTTAATGTCATTTGTCTTAAGTTCATTTTTAGTGTTCCGTACCTAAAAGGTAAAAACGGAACCCTATTACTAAGCTTCCGCTGTCTGTCTGTCTGTCAGTTTGTATCTCCGAAACCTTAATGGGTAGAAAGCTGAAATTTTCACAGAATATTATAGTTGGATGTTAAACATGTACTCTTTAAAATACACACAAATTTTCATTAAAATTAGTCTTTACTTTTGGAGTTGAAATAAACGTTAGACAGCTGAGTTACTCTTAATTTTTGGAAAAAGAAAGCTGATTTGAAAATCTTTTTGCATATACCTCGTTTTTTTCGTCGTGATTTAAAAATTCAACAATCTTACAATGTCTTTTCATTGTAATTATCGATTTAAAAATAAGACAGACACAAATAAAAAAAAATGAAAGAACAAACAATAATTTAATGTTAAAATAAATTTCTGTATACTTCTAAATATTTTTTAAAATTAATGAAATAATAAAAGTAGTGCCAAGATTGTTTACTTTTTAAATCACGACGAAAAAAACGAGGTATAGGTACAATACCAGCGGCATTTAAAAAAGGCTTCTGGTGTGTAATTACTCTGTGTCTGGCATAATGGCTGCAATTCTATTTGGCAACTCTGTCGGCAAATCCCAATTTCGTAAGTTCAATGTGAATGCTGGGTCGTCGTAACGATTGGTTGTGAAGTTGTGGTTAAATTTTGGACCCGTTTTTAAGAATAATGGTGATACGTGTTTGAAATTTTGTATACTTAAAATTTGACTGAAAAAGAACTAACGAAAGTTAAATGTTATGTTTATTTATACTAATGATATAAAGCTGAAGACTTTGTTTGTAGTTTGAACGCGCTAATCTCAGGAACTACTGGACCCATTTGAAAAATTCTTTTAGTGTAAGATAGTCCATTTATTGAGGAAGGCTATAGGCTATTAACATCACGCTAAGATAAAAAACACTTCGAAAATGGGAAAATTACGCGGGCGGAGCTGCGGGCGATTGCTACTCGTAGTGTGTTATAATTATAGTTATTTTAGAAAAGAAAACCAAAGGGTGACGTTTTTCAAGCGTAATGTATGTATGTATAATTGTAATATCTATCTATTTCTTTGGCACGCAACGCAAATGGCTTGATAGATTTCAACATAATATTTTCTAAGATTCGTCCGTAGAGTAGGCATCTATAAAAACTAATCTTTTCGATAAGAATTTCAGAGATTTATATTAACAAATTCTATGCATAGAGTCCTTTTCTTTCCTCAAAGCATGAAGGGTAAAAAAAATTCTTTACCCTACCTTTAATCATCCTGAGATATTGGATCGCAAAGTTTTCGGCATTGTGACTCCGATCGGCGAATGCCTACTTGCCTTTGAAGATCTGGCTTATTCTAGACATCGTGTTTCAAAGCTTTCTAGGGCTGTCACTTGTCAATTCTAGCCCGTTTTTTCCAATTTAATGAAGAATAGAATAGAAGAGAATCGTCTAAGATAAATAAGTAACGTCTGGAGGTCTTAGGTTCTTACTCTAGAAGACTAGAAGTGCGCAATGTTTTTGGTTTAAAATACGTGTTAAAAGTCCGTTATTTTTTTATTAAAACCTATATTTGATGTTTGACGTTGACGTTTGCCATGATAAGTTATGGTCGTATTTCATGAATTTCAAAAAATGTACTAAATAATGTGTAATGTAATGAACTAAAAAGGCCGCTTATTGCTCTAATTTTTTTTGAAATTTTTTTTTAACCACCTCAATTTTAAATTACCTTTGTTTTTTTATTGATAAGATAAGACTAATAAGAAAAGATTTAACAACCCTACTATTTGTTTCACATAGTTACATTCTATGGAAATAATGACGCAATTATCCCCGTGTGTAAAATATAATGGTTAGTAGGCACTATACTTTAAAATCATAACGAAAATAATAGTTTAAAATATGTGTAATTATCATTAAAATTAAGCACCTTTTGTGCTTCATAATTGTAGCTTTAGTTAAATTTTATCTATATCTATAAAACCTTTGTCTTGTTTTGGAACTATTTAACTTTGTTTTTTTGCAAGGCTTAGTATCTCACCCTCGCTTCGCTTCGGTAAACTTAAGACCAAGTACAAGCACAGAATTGCTAGAAATATAATTATCTCAGGTAGTTTTCAACTTATTGGTTTAGATCCTAGCCTGGGGGTAATTACCCCCGCGGGGGTAAACCAACTATTTTACGGGGGTAATGAGAGACTTAATTATTAGGATCGTAAAAAAAACAGAAAAAAGCTACTTATTGTGTTTGTTTTGGTAACGTTTTAAAGACGGGGTAAAATCAGTTTTACCTATAGGTCATAGGGGTAACGATATTGGAAAGGTTATAAAAGGAACCACCATTTAAAAAAAAATTAAGATTTTTTTTAATTGATTAAGTACAGTTACAATAGGCGAAGTTTGTATAAAAGTTGTAAAACTTGATGGAAGGCGGGTTTTTTGTCAATAAGGTAATTTCACATTTTACCTCGAGGTCAGATAATGCATAACTCAGGACGACAGAGGGTTACGGCCCAACTTTTGTACTTTGATTACTTCGAGCTTCACCGGGAAGTGGGGGGTTAAATAAGACAAATTTTTCGTTATATTGCCGGTTTTGTAAGTTGATTGGTTATAATAGTGCTTACTTGCAGCCAATTTCCGTATCTTAATATGTATAAAAAACCGGCCAAGTGCGAGTCAACTTGTGTACGAAAGGCTTCGTACCATCATCTATAAAATAAAATCACGATTATTGTATGGGCACCCCCTTTAATATATTTTTTTAAATTTTTAGTATTTAATGTTACAGCGGCAACAGAAATACATAATTTGTGAAAATTTCAGCTTTCTAGCTACGCGTATCACGGTTTATGAGATACAGCCTGGTGAATGACAGACAGCGGAGGCTTAGTATTAGGGTCCCGTTATTAGCTTTTAGCTACGGTACCTTAAAATCAGCATACCTATATTTGTCACTAAACTATAATAGGCACCGAGTATGGTTTAAGACCACATTAGGACCAGGGTGGTGGTGCTGATGTCGATATACTTTAATACAAGGAATAAGCCAAATTATTTATAACCTCGTAATAGAAAATCATTCTACTAATAATGTTTATATTTTTTCATAAAGCATCAGTGACTTTTGCAAGGCTAAAATTACTTAAAAATACTGGTTAGGTACTAAGGTAGAATATTAATTTTTAAACAGTTTTTAAAGGAAGTTTCTTGTGTTATTCCGTCAAGTTTACATTTTTATTCATTACACGACGATCGGTTATTAATAAACAAATTAGTTTTAAGTTCATAGTGGCGTCTTGCGTCAGTTTTTCTTTTTAGCGATCGACCAAGTTAAGGAACTGTGAGCGCGGTCGTTAAATGGATGGATGATACTGGCACAAAAAATTGGGTACCTATAGCTCTTTCATGGACACGGCTGTGTGTTGTACGTGAATACGTTTATGTTACAGGTATTTTTTTTTAATAAAATATACTTCTTTATGTATTTACGTCGTAAAATAACCTCAAAATGGCGGCACTTCCCACTCCACCGCGCGCGATTTTTCACTGTTCTCGCCTATTGTAAATAATTCTTTATGATTATAGTTGCTTATTTAAAACTTATAATACCGATAAGAATAATAAGATTGACGTAACATTATTTAATTCTTGGTAAAAAAATTAACAAAAGTTAATAATAATATAACTATTAGTATAACGAGTAATAATAATCAGTAGTATTTAAAAAAAAGGAATAATAAATTAATATCACACAAAAATTTTACACAATGCTTGTTTTTTTTTAGTGGAGGTGCTGGGACTTGAACCCAGGACTTTCAGCATGCGAAGCAGACACTCTACCACTGAGTTACACCCCCGGTGAGGGGATGAACGAAACGAACGAACGAATGTTTCCTTGTAAAGTATTTACGCATGCGCTTTAAGCTATTGGGAGACAAAGTATACGTCTATTTTCCATACTGTGTCAGAAGGGTAATTGTTTTGCGAGTTTACACTCGTACCTATGTATGTATGTATGTATGTACCTATGTAGGTATGTCCATTTTTTGTAACGCTCTAGAGTTCCACAGCTTGACAGATTTTAACATAAGGTGCGATTACATTCTCCGTTGTGGGAATGACTATGTTTTCGCATTTAATTTTAGCAGTTGGCTTTTCGTTCTTATATCTACATATAAATGAGTGGTAGTTTAATTTTTCATTTTTTATCTAAAACTTAAACAGTGATAGCCCAGTGGTTTGAACGTTGGTTGCCGAACTGGAGTACCTGAGTTTAAACCCCGGCACGCAACACTGATTTTCTTAATTATTATGCGTATAAGAAACTAATTATCATCACGAAGAAATCTGCTTACCTGAGAGTTCTCCACAAAGTTGTTAAAGATGTGTGAAGTCTGTCAATCCACAGTAGGCCAGCGTGGTGGACTATGACCTGTACTACTGTGAGAGGAGACCCGAGCCCAGCAGTGGGACAGTTATAGGTTGTTAAGATGATTTAAAACCTAAAGAGAAGTAATTAGCTAGAGGATGTGTAAATTTTTTATTTTAGATTTTTCCTGTAATTATGCAGACAAGTTTCCCTGTTAACACTAATTACGTTTTTTAACATAACGTGCTAGTTTAATCATCAGCAGTTAATGAGAATTAATTAACATGATAATTAATAACCGCAGTAGTTTAAATTAACCTTTATAATGACTGATAGTAATGAGTGTATTCTAAGGATGACGTCACACTAATGTGTATATCAGTCATCAGTACTTATCTATAACAATATCTTTTATTAATATGATCAAGTTAATGAACTCAAGGTATATAGTTACAGTAATCATCTGAATATATAAAAACACAGCGTACGTGTGTTTATCACTCAATTACTCCTTAACGGTTAGCCAATTAAATAAAAAAATGTGAGGTATTTTAGAGAGACCTAATATGGTTTAGTACCATAGTTGGACCCGGCAGATGGTGCTGATGATGAAATACTTCAAGGGACCAGCAAAATTATTAGAAATTTTGAAAGTACATCGCAGCCAAAGTTGCTTAATGTAATGAAAAAAATAAAGGTATGTCCACCTCCTACCAAATTTTAAAAGTCGTATTTTATGTTTTTATATCAATGACGTCTGTGTTTTTGCTGAAATTAATAACAAAGATCCAAAAGAGAAGTCAAATAAATAATTGTAAAGGAAGTGAGCATCATACACGTAAAAAAATACATACCTACCATTTGATGCATATAAAAGTTTTAACCGCCTCATAAACACTTTTTTGTTCAGTTAAATTTATGAGTTGTTAATCAAAACAGGTTTTATTAAGCACGGTCGTAAATTAAAATATTTTTTGTTTAATAATTTAATCTGTTAAAAGCCTGCGAATCAGAGTTACTCTAAGGCTATGGTTTATAATAATGTTGTAATTGTAAATTGCTTTAAAAATATGTTTTGTATTGTAAAAAATTGTATTTAATTTAATTTAATTTTCATACTGTTATTTGTTCAACTTATTTGTTAAAAAGATATTTAAAGTCTATTCGTATTTCTTTTAAAGTGATAAAAAATGGTGAATTGTTTTTTTTATATAACAGACAAATTATAGTATATTAAAACCTCGTCACAGAAAATCATTCTAATAATGTCATGTTTTTGTATTACAGCGCGCCAACTCCAATAAAAATATTGTTTAGTATTCGGGTTATTTGTTCGTTTTTTTATTATTATAATAAAAACTTATTTACTGACTCAATAAAATTGTATAATACAACAAGTACATTACTTGTAATATTGTATCATACAATCAATGTGGCTTCAGTACATCAATTATACCAAATATACAGTGAAAATTTATAAAGACAGACAAAACAAACAGTTGTTATAATATCCTACTAGTATTTACGGAACTCAAATATAACTACAACAACAGTACAACTATGACATGGAATATACGATTACATATTGCAATAAAAATGTTACAATACATTTAGCATGTGTTTGTTAAATGTTAATTGGGGTTAGGTATCGTAAATCGTATGTACAGTCAGGTAGTTGTTTTTCATAGAGCCGATGATATGAAAGGTATTGTTTGTAACGACTGGAAATTACTATGAGTTCAGATATTGATAAATTAATTGGTAATTTCATTGTAATGGGTAAAGTAATTTTTTTAATTTATTTCATAAATAATAGACATTCGTTAAATGAGCTATTAGTTCCGAAGAAGAAATAAAAAATAATTTAATTTTTTTTTTTTAATAATATGAAGTGATTTTATGAATCGTATTTTTTTTATTGTAACTAATGGTAAACATAATACATTATGGAGTTAGATATTTGTATTTTTTAACCTGATCACTAAAAAGAGTACATTATCGCGCCATTAAAAAAAATCGTTAAAAATTCCTATGGACACGCCCTTAACTATGTTGACATTGATATTTTGTAAAACAAGTGCATTAGTACACTTGTCAAAAGCAAGTACACGCTGGTAAAAACTGACCTTAACTATTTAACCCTGCGAATGTGTCAAGGCAGTAGTAACCTGTCACTTGGTATTCCCAAAATAACTGCGGTTAAAATAACCCGGAGGTCAAATGTACCTTCACGATGAGTAAGTTTTTATGGTAACTGGTATAGATACAGTATGTCTGTCTATTTTATTATTGTCTCGGTCAAAGTATATTCTTCTTTTTACCCGATTGAATCAAATAGAAGGTAATTTATTTTGGGAGTTCATATGTATACCTATGCATGTTTGACGGGAAATTAAAATAAAAATTTTTAGAACATAAAAAATGTTTTTGTAATGTATCTAATTATTTCATTGATTCTTTATAAAATAATTTACCTATCATTAATTCCTCTAAGGTTTCCAGTTTCGCCGTCCATAGAGATATTATGAAAAAAAAAATGTTTTTTTAATACATAAGGTACCTACTTCCGGTTTATAATGAAAAAGTGGTATCTACTCATGATTTTTGGCACAACCAAAATCTTGAAAAAAAAATCTTATCAAAAAAGTCCGATGTACAATTTTGTTTTTCTCAAAATTGAGCTCTATTCGTTATTGCGAAGGTACAAATGAGCATTCATACAAAATATATGTGAAACAGCTAATTCCTTGTGTAGGTACTACTCATAAATAAGCGACAGGCTATCGAATATTGACGGTGTCTGTGACATC
>LGAG01000259.1:0-28368 GCA_001278395.1 Lerema accius
TGTTTTTCAAAATGCACCACGCAGTAACTCGATAGTGGTTACTCACCGTTTGCTGTTAGTATCGGCTACACGTTCTCGGAATTCGATAATTCGATTAGTAATCAATGACTTAGTAAACTACTTAGTTCTAATCTAGTTCCAGATTTCGCCAACACCACTTCAATACCTATGAATACCTGGTTCGTCCACAGTTGGGTTTACATGTCGTTTCTTACCAGGAACGTGTTAACTGTGGAACAAAACCTATTTTCTAATCTGTGACAAAAGATTCTTTCCCCTTTCTTTTCCTCCATATTATAAGCACCTTTACTTAATGGGGCTAGATTAAAAAAATCCACGTGTATAAGTGTATCATTGATACCTACACGAATAAATGATTTTGTATTTTTTTAATTTTGAACTTCCTATATTAGTGATCCCATAATGCTTGGGGTTCAGAAGCGGGTCTTTAGCTTCCTTCTTGCCTGGCAACGTGTTGACGACACCATGGGCAGTGGTAATCACTTACCATCAGGTGACCAGATTGCTTGCGTATCTGCTTAAGACATAAAAATACTGTTGGGATAAGAACTATCCTATTAGTGAATGAGGTTAGGGTTCACAATCCATCCATCCTCGTAACTTTCATCCTTTTCTGTTAGTACTACTCTCTTCATATTACTTGAGAGTTTATCCATTTTAGTCCCGATGGTTTTTAAAGATATTTTGTTTTATTCGCCCAGTCTACTAGCTAAGACGTAATATTAGTTTTATAATGTGTTTTCATATTAGGTACTTTATGCTTTATGGTATAATTGATGTCTATTGAAGTGCTGAAGTCATCATTTACCTTTTTTGACACGGTCTACAGTCCATACGACTTGGCGTATTGAAACCCTTGAGGTGGAAATGATTAATCTTCATTTGGGGAGTGACACAAGCAATTTTTATTTATTATGGCACACCTCCCAAAAAGTTATACCTAAGCTGTCGGGTTTGTTTTTCCATTAATTACAAACTTGTTTATCAATTAAAACTAAACAAATGATTGTGTTGACATTATTATGTTCGTTTAAGTAGCCATAGGCGCTAGTGTCACGTAAATACATCGCCCGATATGCGCCAAGACGTGTCGTGAACGCAAATAAAATGTTGTTTATTAATTTGATCAAAACTGTGCGTGATTATCTACACGTCCTATCATGATATCGCGATAACCGATCGTGGTTATGTTTAATCTCTTCAAGTTAACTGCAGTTTAGGATAAGGCGTTTTATAGTGCGTCATAGTTTTAATTCTAAGGAGAGACGGTTTAGGATACTTTTTGCAATCGAATCGTCAATTATCATAAATCACTTACAAACTAGTTCATCTGAACCTTAGGGACATTCGGTGTGATGCTCAGTTGTATGATAGCCTATAGCCAAATGCTCTTTCCTTCCACGGCTTACACCTAACGCTGTCTATGCTTACCGGAATGACATTAAGTGCGGAAATAATGGCGTCCTTTACGTCATTCCCATACAATTTTAAATTACATTTGGCGTGAGTGTTCGAAGGAAAGGGCATTTGGTTATAGGCTCTAGTACCTACCAGCATCGCCCTTCCACTGTCCCACATCTTGTCTATGAAGTTTCGTCTAAATGAAGTTAGCTTAATCTGAATACCATAGCCCCGAATACAGTTAGAACGCATAGAACTATGTGCCACAGATATCCCATAGACTTGGCTTAACCTACAAGCCGCCCACTGTTTATGGGTCTCTCTTCATAATCGAGAAGGCCTAGACTATATTCCACCACACTACTCTTATGCAGATTGAAATAGGGAAGTTAGGAACCCTTCTGGTTAGTGGCCAATCTAAGTGTCGTAAATTATACCACTCAAAAGCTACATAATTTAACGACAACCGGTACTGGCTTAACATGCCCTCCGAAGCCCGGAAACGCTTGAGACTTTTTGCAAATGCTGCAAAAAAACCATTTGCAGACCACGGCCTGCAATTGCTTAACTTCATCGATTATCTAGTATCGACGCAACCTTTGTGCTATTAGCCCTTTCCATCACATCTCAACGAACGCCAAATAATAATTTGTCTCATCATCAAACACTAAAGTACATACGGAAGTTACATTAACCAACGTCTCTAAGTCTCTATTCAAAAGGACCAAACAAGGATGTTATAAAAATAGATTAAAATAGTACCTAGATAGTTTATACTGAGCACTCGTTGTGTTTATATTGGAGCGTATTATTTATCAAAACATAACTGAACATGGCTGGTGACCTCATAATGTAAACAAGTGCTCAAGCTTGTAGGCATATGTGCGATTTGCTAACGTTGTTATCTATAACCATCTATCTATGTATCTATGAAAAGGGATTAACATTGGACCCCTTTTTAAAAATGATGCAGGCTACGTGTTTGAGATTAAGCCTTATAAAAGTAAGTTTTAACAAGTGAAGACGTAGGTATGTTTAAATAAGTGTTGTAAGAACCTACATAAATTTTTAATAATGAATAAAACAAAACTTATATTATACTGATTTTAATACACGGCTGAGAGTCCCCCTTTGACAGCTAACGTTGTTATTGACTTTTGGCAACCACAGTCTTTAGTCTATTGTTTGACATAATGAGTTATGGTTCAATTTCGACCACCGAACCACTGAATAATATTGAGTAATATTATAAACTCCTCCGCGCACAAGTTATACTCGTAGACAGACCTACTTATATCTTCCCTTTTTTCTATCCTACTGATACACCCTTCTATTTTGAGGATTAACTGGTGTTGCTCATGTCATGCGTTATTGTTACCTAGGGTCCCGAGCCGGCACTGAACCCGAGCCCCGGAGGAGCCGCCAAGCCGCCGCTACTCAACTCCTTCGAGCTGGATCGCTGTTTGGACCGGTATGATCTTGGACATAGTTTTGATGACTTTGGACATAGTTTTGATGACTTTGGACATAGTGTTAATGACTTTGGGCATATTGTTGATGACTTAAGAAATACTTTTGATGACTGTGGGCAAAGTTTTGATATGTTATTTAGATCATATTTGGGCGGTGTAGAATATCACTACACCGATTTAATGCCGGTAAACCAAGAGTCTCATAGCAGGAATTAATAATGTCAGATAAGTACTTAACAGCAAAGCTACTTAACCATCGCTTGGTTGGTTTTGAACGTCCTTCAAATCGTTGAAGGAATTGTATTAGCCGCACTACCTTTCCACCGACTTTCATCAAACATACATTGCATCGTTTTTGACATGTGTGTGTGTGTGTGTGTACCAGGGAGGAGTCAGGCAGGTGGGGAGGGGACGCGGCGCGCCGTCGCCGGCGCAGCTCGCCCCCGCGCCGCGCTTCACCCCCCAGAGACCATGAGCCGCTTGCACTGGCCAGGGTAAGAGTCACCGTTTAGATTGCTGATTGGTTTAGCGTGGCAGAAGCTTCAAACGTGAGCAAGAGCAGGAAGGGGAGAAAGGAAAGTTGTCTGGCTTACTGTTATACCAGCAGCTTCAGAAATCGACGTCATTAGCGTCAGCAATGGGGGAAGAATGGGATATCTCCCTCTAGAGCTACCTAGAGCTTGTGTTTTTTAGTATCACCCACTATAAGACATTTACTGTGTACGAATTAATGGCGTTATTATTTAGCAACTTACAATGGCTTTGCAGGTATGCAGTTAACATATAGAAAGTCTTAGAACAAAAGAGTTAGTAACTAATAAGCTTATAGTTTATAATTCCCCAACCTCGTCTGGAGATTCATTCTCATGTCGTTCTGGTGAATCATACTCTCATAGCCTCACACTAGGATTCCCTGTGTGGGTGCTATGGACAACATAGAAAACACAAACATACACATAGACCGAGAACCGAAATTTAAATTCATCATTCTTTCGGCCCCGCTGGGAATCCAACCCAGGACCCCTTGAACGGCGATCCAGCGTGGTAACTATTGCGCCATACGGGTCGTCCACTTAACCTTTTATCCTCTCTGCTTCACTAGGCATCTGCCCCAGCCTCTCCAACAGGCAACTCAGCTCAGTCCAGCCCCGCGCCGGTGTCGCCATCTAGCGCCTCAGCAGCAGGTGGTAGATCACCACTACCACTCGTGGCTCCTGACCTGCTCGCCATGCAACTGCTGGATCAACACAACCAGTTGCAAGCGCTCATGAAACAACGGCTGTTCCATCAACATCATATGCAGAAGCAGGTGGGTATTAAGACAAAGGACTGGACACTTGATTCTTTTGGGGATTTTATGTTCATTATCTAAGGATAATCAGGATTTTCTTGGGTTGGATTTAATTACTGTAGGCATAACCTATCATTATCTACGTGAATAAATGGTTTTGAATTTGAATTTAGGGAAAATTTGAAGCTCTGGTTCAGAGAGTATAACTCTCAAGAACAGCGTACGTAATATCATATTGCTTTGCTTTGTATAGCGTTATTTTTTTAATAATTGTAATTGTATTTGTAGCACATGAGCTCGGAGGCAGCTAAGCGACAGCTGGAGCAGTCCCGGTTGCAGGACCAGATCAATCTGAATCTCTTGTCGCAGCCGCATCTCCCACCGCCTGATTCCTCCCCGGGTAAGTGAGACAAGAGATAGGATAGGATAGGAAGAAAATAGGTCGACAAGAATAGAGTTAATAGGCTTTACTAAATTAGTGAGCTCTCCACTGGATCCTAGACTCCAACATTTGCCGTCGAGTGGGATCCTCGTCAAGCACTGACTTACTTCCTACAAAAAGTTAAATATTATGTATCGATTACAAAGTCAAATATCGTCAACATACTCAAACCAAATATAGTTCGACTCAATATTTCATGACCCCTTCTGATCTTCCACCAGGATCCTTGCAGCAACAGCTGGGAGCTCAACAGCAGCAGCTGGTGCAGCAGCTGCAAGCAGTCCAGCGGCAGTACCTGATGCATGCACCACTCTCTGTACCACCGAATGCACCACCAGGTAAGATAAGAAGACAGGAACTTTGGCTCATTGAACCCATCCCAACTTAGGAGCGCTGTCTCAAGAGTGCGAGACTCTTATTGCTTCCTAACTTGAAGCATTATCAAAACGACATCGGTTTGTCAACGCGGATTAAAATATTTTTAATTTCTTGGACTATATGTTGACTCCGGAGTATTGATAATTCAGTTTCATTGTCAAATGCAGGATCAGTACAAAAAAGTTGTCTAATGGTAACCACAAACCAGATCAGGTGCCATCAACGCAATGCAATTCAAAAAAAAAATTAGGAAACTCGATTAGTGAATTACTTTCAGAGAGTGTCTGTCATCAACTTAAGAAGCTATCATCCGGATTGATTTCGGTTGCAACAGAGCCTAACACGTTTAACAGGATTTCGCCATTCCCATTTTCAGCGGGGTCAATGACCACAAGTTAATATAACCTTAACATTGCTATAGAAACAGAAATACTCATGTTTATCTTGCTGAATGCTCCAGGTCTGATGCTGTGGGGTAGTGAGATGGAGGAACATCCTCTGTTCGGTCGGGGGGTGTGCAAGTGGCCCGGCTGTGACGCCCTTGCTGATGATTACCAGGCCTTCCTCAAGTGAGTATCCAATACTATATATAAGAAATATCAGGACAAACAAACAGACGGATGGAGTAATTCCAAAATATATTGTTACTGCCTCTATATTGAGTAATTGAAATGATTAAGAATCGTAATACTATATGGGTATTGACATACAACGACTGTAACCAATAAAGGATGAAGTAAAGAATAAAACAGCATCAGACACTGCTGATTTACTAATGTAATTAACATTGCAAAATTTTTGACGTTTTTTTAAATAAGTTGTGAATTCTGAAGACGAAATAAATAATCTTGAATTTAAACTTGAATTTGATAATGTTAATTCCCCTACAGTACTAAATAATTAAAAATCTCCTCAGACATCTAGAAGCTGCTCACACGTTAGACGATCGCTCAGCGGCTCAAGCTCGCGTGCAGATGCAGGTGGTAGCCCAGTTAGAGCTGCAGCTCCGCCGCGAGAGAGACCGCCTCGCCGCCATGATGCGTCATCTGCACCAGGCTAGAGACTCGCAGCATCACGCCAAGCTGCCTCATGGTAAGATACTCGAGTTATTCATCAGAGGACTTACTGTATTTAAGCTAGGGCTGGAAAATGATGTTATTGTTATTGTTTTTGATGTGTTTTTTATTTGCCTTAATATTTTTTACTTCCTTTATTACACAACTTTTTTAGTTCTCTGCACATTCTCAAGGTTCGATGTTACAAAATGCTATTTAGCATTAAGTCCGTCTATCGTAACATTATAATTTGATGTAAAAATAAGCTGCACTTTCTTGATTTCTTCTCCCTTTTTGGCTAACAAAGTATCAGGTACGGTAAGTCGTAGTAGCATTGACAGGAAAATTTCTTACCATTCATTAAAAATAATGTGATATTGAAGATAAATGGGTAAATTGCCGCAATAATAGTATACCTACAAAATTTTTGTTTCCTGTTAATTTGGTACAAACTATTGGGGGCCAAAAGTGGTCCTTGTACAACGCCTAAAGTAATATGTAATTATTCGCTATTGTATAACAAAAACACGGAAATTATTTTGTGTATTTAACGTTACAAGTTCTCAGAGTGGTTACACGTGCCTAGTTTTTTTTATAACGTAGTTATTAACATTGCTAAATCAAAAGATTGCGTCTCGAAAGCCTTGGCAAAGAACAAAAAATATATAAACAAGTTCTTATAGTACTTTTAGCTGTAAAACTAAAATACTTAAATGTCGTATATCAGAATAATTCATCACAAATTCGGTCTAAACTGTGGTCTAGGTTTAGATTCCAGAATTTACCTAAAAGTCTAATACCTAAAAATATATGTTTTCAGGTCCTACTAGCGAAGGCGCTTCTCCTGGTCCCGTTCGACGAAGAGTGTCCGATAAATCTGGTGTTGCTATTGCAGGAGGTAATAAAACACAAAAAAATAGATCCTGTTTTTAAATAAACTAAAAATAAAGTTGTTATTGACATAAAATTGATTGCGTTAATTTAATAAATTTATAGCAAATTTATCCTTAATAAAATTGAATAATATAAATATTTTATTTTTTCTACAAGGTCTTCCTTATATGCTCGAAAGAGCAGGATTAGATGTTCAACAAGGTAAAAACGAAATAGAAATATAAACCCACGTGTTAGACTCATTTATGGAAAAATGTGACAAATTTGACTCAATTATTTTTGGGATTGACTTTACACAAATGGTAGACATAACATTCTCCATAACTTAAGTAGAGATTATATGGAAAGCACAATGTCATGCAAGTTTTTAAGTAATTAAATCATTGCAGACATAATTGTACATAGATAGTACCAGTAGTGTAGTCACTATAGAAATTGATTTGGAATTTATTAATATATATTTTTTAATTTACAGAGATTCAACGCAATCGTGAGTTCTACAAGTCAGCTGATGTGCGACCTCCTTTTACATATGCCTCTCTTATTCGCCAGGCAAGTTTATTTATAGCAATTTCTTCATTAATATAACGCCAAGTCATCTAAAATGTAAAATTATCCAATCATGTCCATTTTATATTGAAGTTTTTTGTCCCTTAGACACTTGAGCGCTCCATATTTTCTTTGCTTTATTATACTATCTACATCTTTGTCAATTGTCTAAAGAATTATCCTTATAGATTAGCTCTCTCTTAGTACTTTAATCATAGTCACAATACTTCACTTTTGTTTCCATTGTGTTTTTTCTTTTAAAAACATTTTGTTCACTGACATTTCACGCTCGCTATAAAGATTCTATTGTTCTGATTGATAGTCACTAGTCACCCTGTTGGACTTTACAGCTTCACCAGGATAGAAGCTAGGAAGAATCTCATAAACAAAATCAATAAGAGATCGATCATCTATTTTAAAGTTCATCAATGTAAGACTATTCAATATTGATTGCAGGCCATAATTGAATCTCCAGACAAGCAACTGACCCTCAATGAGATCTACAACTGGTTCCAGACAACTTTTTGCTATTTCCGACGCAATGCTGCCACCTGGAAGGTAAGATTTAGTTTACAAATCACACAATATTGTGATTGATACAACCAACATAATATTTTCAGTGATAAAATCAAAATGTTTAAAATTGTTAAGTTTATATTTTTTAATAAGTTTTGTATTCATAATGTCGATATTGATGTTAAATTAATTTCAGTGCATAGCTATCTTATTTATAAAAGTCAAATTATTACGACAAGTAGATTATAATATTAATGATGTTTATGTACTCGTAGTAGATGATTTCATTAAATATCATTTCATCGATAACGTAAGGAAATTAACCATGTGTGTAATTGAGGGAAACTAGGTAAATATTTTTCTTTTGTTAGTAGTATACCAAAAAGTATTACAATATCGATTATAATGATAGAAAGACGTTAAGAGCTCCTAATTTAACAAAAGAAGTGATTAAAATTAAGAATGACAGTGAGATAGGGATGTAAGAATGAATTAACTTAGAGAAAGGGTTGTTCAAAGAGTTATTAACCACTAAACTATAAAAATTTAAATAGATAACAAAGACCGTAAGTACTGTAATACTAATTTATGTGAATTAAGTATTGTATATTCTGCATCTACTTTTAAAAATAATGTCGTAGTAACGAACTTTAGTGTCAATTATAATCGTTTTTGGGGTAAAGAGTTGATTTGAAAGAGACGTTAGAACTAAGCTATATGGAAAAGAACAAAAGTTCCAAAAAAAGGGGTTACTGAATACCATAATCATCGGTAGCCATATAAATGTGGTCGAACTAACAGAACGCGGTGCGACACAACCTGTCACTGCACAAATGCTTCATGCGAGTGGAGAACGTGAAGGGAGCAGTATGGACGGTGGATGAAGTGGAGTTCTACAAACGACGACCTCAGCGAGCTGCGCACGCGCCGCCGCCTCCCCTCCACGCCGGGTACGGCGCCCCGCCGTGCAGACCCTCTTCCGATTTACACTGCACAGTTACTTTATACTTTACAATTACAGACTGTAACTTAATTACACTTCATTTTTACAATGGTACTTCAAACTTACACTTTTGTTTTTACTTGAAATTATTACAAAGACAGTTACAATACAAAGTACTACATACTCACTTCGCACTGATACTGCACAGTTTTATACACTTTACAATTACTGACTCCAAGCATTTAATACTTAACAGTTACACTAATACTTTAAACTTACATTTTTACTACTACATGACATTAGAACACATTATCTAAGTCCATTCAAATAGCAGTTTACAGATTCTCATACTGGACAGCTGCATTATCTACAATATTACATTTAAACACTAAACAATTTTACAATTACTGACTTGAATACACTTCAATCTTAACAGTGACAATACTTCGAGCATACAATTTACAGTTACACAGTCATATCCATTCTACAATGACTTCTGCTTTACAGAATTGGTTTTAATTTGTATCGCTTCAATACATAAATATTCTTTTCATGACATGAATACGATATTACATTCAAAGAATACAAAAACTCACGATTCAGTTAACTCTTACAACATACTGGGCATGGTGTTACACCCCTGTATAAAACCTCTTCCGATTCACAAAGCAATACTTTTTCTACAGTACATTTATACACTTTACAAGGACTAACTCTTTTAACAGCTGCACAAACTTGAACCTTTACACTTACATGACATAAATACAAAATATCAACCGAAATTACATTTAGAGAACCCTATTTTTACAGTTTTTTATTCTTTAGCAACATTTTACAGAAATACTTGAAGTTGTATTGCTCCAATAAACTTTATATTCTTACATGAAATGATTACACATTACCAAGTGGTTTACGCAGTAACTGGTATATTCAAATATTTTATTACTCGACTTTATACATTTGTACTCAAAACTTACATACGAACTAAAATGTTTACAAGCCAAATTCCACTTTACAAGTCAACAAATCCCTTATATTTAATATGTACAAAATGGGAGCATGCGGTTTGGTTTTCACTTTAACAATAAACACTTTTTTTCATATTAACTAGAAATTATCCATTGTTACACTGCAATATGCTTTTAAAATTACACACAATACAATGCATTTTACTTTTGTTGACTTGATACTTTCACTTTACACTACATTTATACTGCACTGTTTGAAACTGCAATACTTGAAACTTACATTAAAGTGGCACTGAAATAATGTTTACTATTACACTTGATAGTTAAAGAAAAATGTGGCATATTCTCCAAAATATTTTTTAAATAAATATTCTTTACTTTATGAAAATGCCTAAAAGCTCAGTTAGATACGTTAAGTACTCTGTACAACTTTTTTCATGTAAATTACGTGATAATTTGCATAATTTCGCTAGATAAGCCTGAATCAAAAAAAATTGTAACACTTATCACGTTAAACTTTACCATTACACTGGTCAAGTACTCACAATTTACACTTTTCTCTAGACAGATATACTTTCAAAATTAAAACTTATTTTTTTCTGTAAAAGAGATAATGGTCACAGTAAAGACTAAGCTTCTTATAAGCTCAGTTATATTTTAGTCATTATTATTTTATGAAGAAAAGAAAAATATATTTATTAGATGGGAATTCACTAATTTTCAAATATGTTAACGTATTGTTGCAGTAACGAAAGTCTATATGACAAAAAAGTCTGAAAGTTTATTTACATTAACTAGACACATACTTCAAGCTATGTTTAATAGAACTGCATAAGAAATACAAAAACAAATGACACTCAAAACAAATTTTACGCTACACAATGATAACACTGAACATTGATTACTTTCTCTCTCTTAAATATTTTCTCTCTAACCTAGTTAAGTACCTAACTCTTATTGTGTAAATAAACGTTTTTATCTCATTTCAGATTTTAAATTTGTAATTAATCGTGTAGTGGGTTTTGAATTGAAGTTGTGAGTGGTGTCGTAACTGTATCTGCTTTAATATCTACAGTAACTTTAAACACTTTAAAAGCAGTTACATCATCACCATTGTGAGGTCTTGTCATTTTCGTATTTAGGTTTCGTTGTGTGTGTTCATTGGGTTTCAGCGCAACGGTGAATAACATTTTTCTCGCTTGCCTATTAACCTCGCTCCTATCATCAGATCCCATCCTATGGGGTCTCTCTTCTTGGGCCATTCCTGCATGTTGGTTACATTCAAAGACACCTCCACGACGATCTGAGTGCGCTACAATCGTTCTACTAAACTCAACCTTGTTTTTATCTCAGTAAAATTCAATTTCAAAAGACGATTGAATCGCATTGGGTTTACTGGTAATTAAGATAATAATGAAATGGAGTTTTACAGAGCTTTTATCTCGAGAGTTATTATGTGCTAAACGGGAATGAATTATAGAATGCCATCCGGACGAACCTGTCACTGCACAAATGTTTCGTGCGCTATGAAGACGACTTCGGCTCTTTCTGGATGGTTGACGACGCGGAGTTCGTGAAGAGACGGCACCTGAGTCGCGGGCGGCCTCGCAAGTACGAACCGACGCCGGGACCCAACGCTCCACCACAGTAAGGGCGAAGCTTCTTACGAAGCTGCGATCGTCCAACGAATTTAGATCGGATTTTGTAATGGTCTTGATTCAGTCACTGATAGAAATAATGATTTGATTGATATTAACATTGTTAGCAATGTTAATCCATCTCAGTGTAACGATAAAGGATGCTCGATTGAAGTTGAAAGTGATTTTAAAAACAGTTCTGATTTTAATGAGCTGAATCAAGAACTTTATGAAACAAAAACAGTTGAAGTAGCAGCTATAAACGAAGATATTTATAAAATTGTTCAACTTAGAAAATAAAGTCAATCAAAAATTTAACGTTATCACTATCTCTCTTTAGTATTTGTTAATTGTGAGAATCGTTGGACGATCGCGTCCAAAGCATTCCCTTGTTTGTGAAATATTGGGAATAAACCTGAAATTATCACAAGATGATTTTCGGTTTTCATTAGATTGATGTTTCTGACCATTATGTAAAGTGTATCACTGTGTAAGCTTAGATGATTCAACATGTCATGTTAGAATGTTACTAGAGAGACGTGATTATAATATAGTAAGTCATACTGCGTGTGTTTAATTTTCATTTATAGTTTTCTCATCACTAGTAGCTTTCATTTCATTCACGAAGATTAAACAAGCAGCAGTACTATATTCTAGAATTTTAGAGTGAGAAGCTATAACCTAATTGTTTTGCCATAGATTTTAACATCACTATTTAATATGACTTGTCTAATGAATTAGCTTTAATCATAATATGTTGCTATTGTAACACGGATACATTTTTTAATTTAAATTTGACGAGGCGTGTTTATGTCGAGTTGTATGTGATCATGTTTATTTCGATAATTATAAATATATGCATGTAGACTGCATTTAAATGAATTGTAAAGAAGGATCGTCGTTGGATACCCAAGTAAGATTTAAGAGGTCTTTTACTCTTTTCTATTCCCTTCTTTTTCATCTGCATGTTTTCATCCCTTTCTAAGGAACGAGGTGAGTGTTTGGCTTCTAACGCTTTTGCATGTGCATTTTTGTCGCATGTTAGAATACCGTTTTTATCAATTTTGTCTATACGCTTGCCTTTATATATTTTTTCTCTTTTATCCTATTTAATATCTTTTTACTTATTCCGAACACTTTTCACTCTCACATGATTCACTTGTACAGACGAATTGGACTTTTTCATACCAAAATTCAACACTTTACAAATATGACACTTATACAAATGACACATTTTTTAAATGGTTCTATTACTTCAGAAGAGGTCTGAAATGGCCGGGGTATGATTTTTTCATTACAACTTTTGTATAAACTTAATTTCCCTTTAAAGTAAATGAAGAAAAATTTTATGACTTCTTCTGTAACAATAAAAAAAATTATTAACTTTGAGGAAAAGGAAATCTAAAGTTTCAATTACTGAAATTATAACAATTAATTATTCCTACAGGTTTATGGGAGCTCAGAGCCCACCAATGATGACTAGCCCTCATGGATACAGTGAGGCTCTTAAAAGAAACCTTCAGGTATTATTTTAATAAATTCATCTTATTTAGGTATGAATGATAATTGAAAACAAACCTTATATTAATGGCATTTCCAGGGCATGATGGAAGACTGCAACTTGTCATATATTTCCGGAGATGATCACATGATGCAAACTGAGGATTATCCATCTTCTCATGACGATTACAGGTAATTTAAAGTTTGTTAATAAGGCACACTTTAGAGTTAAACTATATGATTTAAAAGGGAAAAAAATCTTACCATTAGTACTACATGTTACAGCCGACCTCCAATGATGAACGGGTATGGTAGTAGCAGTTCATCTCATGATGTCAAAGCCGAAGACCTGAGCGCTAATGATACTCAAGATATCAAACCCAATATATACGCTCTCAAGAACGAAATGCAGGCTTCTGACTATTCTAACAAAGGTAAAGGTTTAGATTTTAGAAGATTAAATAACGACGATTTTATTAATAAATTAATTTAAATGACTTTAATTGCCCAAAGAAACTCGAGTCGTAATTGTCTCATGATAATAAAGTTAATTAAACATTGCATTTAGACCTCGAATTCTTGTATATTTTGCTGTCTAAGATTTCAATATTTTCTACATTCTAGTGACTGGTAATGTTACCACGTGTATTGTAAAGGACTTAAAAAACCAGACCTTATTGAGAATAGATTAAATTGAGAATTTCTAAGTGTAATTTAGTAAAACTAATGGAAAGATTTTATAAACTCCAACGTGTTAATTTATATTCTCTTAACCCAGGAGCTGATTATTCAAACAATAAGGAGTCTTCCAGCAATCGGTCCAGCGAGACCAGTCCTTATGATGACTATCCTCGCTCTGAGGAGAGATACCGCCCCTCTATATCTCACATCAAAGATGAAGCTGAGAACTTATCGCTGAATGAGCAAAGATCTGATAAGTAAGCCACCAATTAAGTTGAGATTCGAATGAATGAGGTTGAAGCCATCAACAGAGAATGTATCGAGTTAATAATAATAAAACGAATTAAATCTCAACTCTAAAGTATATAAAACGAAAATCAGTTTCATGAAGTGATAATTTTGAATGCATACTGTATGTACTTGTAACTGAAACTGAATGAAATTATTTTATAGACGAAAAAGGTGGTGAAAAAGATTTCGATGCTGTAGATGATCATCTAAATTTTATTATGATTATTTTGGATGAGAAACATCGATTGAATATGGCTCTCAATCTCGGTGATGATTATTCAGAGAAGCCTGATGAAGAAAGTGATTGTAGTGAAACAAACGATTAGTAAATAATCGAAAGTGAACTAGAACTGAATTTATAGCAATACGAAAGTGAATTTTCGCAGATTTAAGGACGAATTTCAGCATTTCTAGTGTTAGCGATATCACAGTATGTAATACGATTTATATCTACGGGTGTAGTTCTATTTCAAGTTATTAGTGAAGATCCGTTTTCAATTGTGTTCACTGTTGGATTTATTGAAGCGTGGGTGGTCGCCACACGTTTAGGAATAACCAAATATTATTTTTCAATTGCCCCGGTTTTAACGGGAATTTTTTGAAGTATTATAGTTTTTATAATTTTTATAACTACCTAAGTTTATTGCTATTTTCGTTAGTAATTTAGTAGTTAAAGAATATTTCGAATTGTTGGTTATTATTGATTAAGCGGTAGGGCAATTAGGTGAGAATGAGTATTGTGACAGTCTTATAACCTTAAAAGGTCCATATCAATATTTAAAAAAATATTTAATCATTACGTGTAAACAAATAAGAACAATAAGTAGTTGTATTTGTTTGTCTAAGAGTACGGTATGTTATCACGCTAAGCGTTTTGTTTGATGCCAATTATGATTCCACAGATGTCCTTGTTGAGAGAAAACAACTGAAAAACTGATAAGTTTTGCAAAATTATGAACTTTTATAACGTTCGGTTATTCCTTATTGATTCAAATGATAGAATCGTGCAATTCTTGTTCACTACCAACTAATTTAAGATAACAGTCTCAATATGAAAGAAGAGTTCAACAGTATTGATATCTCACGATTTAAATTTACAATTTTACAAATACGATTTGGTGAGAACTTAGATCCATCAAAATGATAGTAATTTAAAGAGGGTGGGAAACTCAATAAGACGAACCATGATGTTATTGAAGTAAAAAATGTAATGATTTTTATTCTGTGCTACAGTTTAAAATCAAATAAGATGAACTTATTTTATCAACAAGGATATAATTTAAAGGATCTCAGAGGCATGTTTTAGACAGTTCAAAGCTTGATGATTACTTTGCTTCCGAGCCACGGAATTGATTTTATATGTGATGATCTGAATATATTATTAATTTGCTACGCATTTGTCATGTTGATTTATTTTGTATCTAGTGCCATATTTGAGTGGTACCTACAGTTTTACTTTACAAATTCCGAAGGTTTATTCGTTTTAGTTGTAAGCTTAGGATGTAAATATTTATCATGAGTATCATGAATTGTAAATTGTAAGGAATTATAAACTTAGAGTCATGTAAACGTTCTTGCAGTAAAATTATGCATATTAAATCGTTCATGTTGTAGAGAATTTAGAATTTTAGTAGTAAATTCACTATACGAATAATGGTAGCCGTTTTTGAATAATACTGATTTGATAATTGCATTTCTTGGGACGTCGCATTTACATTTTTCCGTATGAGAAGTTAAAGGGTTGAAATCATATCACAACTATTAGTAATTAATTGTAGAACTGTAATGATGGATATATTTCACTGTATCTATTCAAAATTTCGATTGAAATAGTTTAGAAGTACACTGCACGTTGTCACATGTTTCCTATGTAAATTTTTATTTGTCTTTTTTATTAAATTCGTTATTAATTACGTTTTATATATTTAGAAATACATTATATCACATTGATGTATAATTTAAAGCTTTATTTGATTTAGGATTTTACTTAAAAATTATTTTAAAATTAAATATGCCTATTTGTTTCGAAATCTTGATATTTTTCGTACTATTTAGTTTTGGACTTATGTATATTAAGGTATGTTTTGATACAATCTTCAATGATTTTTAAGCGAGTATATTTTTGTGAAGAGTTATTGTTAGGGCCATAAAAATATTACATTAGCAGTATTTTTGGAATCTTTTTTTAAAAGTCGTTAAAAGTAAGCATTCTTACTTATTTTTATTTACTCTTACTTTGAGATATTTAAAAAACTCTTGCTCTAGGTGCTAATGTAATATTTCGATGGTCCTTTAAATAGCTAAATCTGAAAACTTTTCTTAATTCTGCATACCTTTAAACGGAGTACAATTGGATTCAGTGCCACTTTGTTACCGGAATTGATTACATTATTACATACGTTAGTATCGTTATTTAAATTTTGTTATGTAAAGGTTTTGCCGATACCAATATTACTTTCACCTTCAGTACAATTTTTGTCTACGAAAACGAGAGCAGCTAGATTTTTTATACAATTATTTTTAAAATAGCAATTTTTGGCAAAGTCTTTACAAATTCCTGTATTGCTTGTTAGGTGCGAATGAAGCAGCATGCTTTTCGCAATAGTTAGAAAGAGAGGTCCGATTTACAATACTCTCTTAATCCCAGCATGGCGCCCAAGCAGGGAGTCCCATTTATTGATCATTGTAAATTATACTTAATTAGTGTTGTATTAAACCAAATCATTACAATTATTTATTTGTTTTATTTTTAATATATTTATTAAAAAGCTACTCAAATAACGAGATGGTAAGAGGAAAGAAAGTGGTAAATGCACCGTCAATCTTTACTTGACTACACCAGAATGAGGGTAATATTTCTCGAGGGTATGTATGTCCATTTTTTATCTATGATGATATTATTATCACTGCATTGCCTGGTAGGAAAGAACAAAAAAAAATTAAAATGATACAATGACAAATAAAATAAATAGCGTAAAAAATAAAAGTGCAGTCTATTCAACGGATATAACCGTTCATTAATACAATGTTTTATTTTAACTGTAGATATAATTAATTTGTAA
Source organism: Lerema accius (assembly GCA_001278395.1). Lineage (NCBI taxonomy): Eukaryota > Metazoa > Arthropoda > Insecta > Lepidoptera > Hesperiidae > Lerema > Lerema accius. The sequence goes on from LGAG01000259.1 coordinate 17,102, forward strand.
GGAAGCGACGCATGCGCAGCATATGACGGGCGACACGACGTGAATCATTTGATCACGGCTCATACCCGATTATATATAATTGTTTTACGTGTTTTATGGATGAACAAGTTACTAGAAATGTTACTGTTCAATCATTGGTCAATAACGACATATAATATGACAATATTTTAGAGGCATTGGGTACAGTTTAAGATCATAGATAGACCTGGCAGGTAGTGTTAATATCTAGATAGTTTAAAAGACCAGCTAGACTATAAGTAATTATGGAACGCCGTCATAGAAAAGTTGGTCGATAAAATGAGCAAATCTCAAGGTAAATGAAAATTGAAGGTTGGGAGTAATTGATGTGAAACGCTAAGGGATTAACCGATGTATGTATAACATAATAAAGAATACATTGCAGAATCACGTCTGTCTGGCCTTATAAAAAACATAAGTATTAATTCCCTTCAATTGCATACTAACTCTTTATTTTTAGAATGAATTAAAAACAACATAATGTACCAAATGTGTAAACAGCAGACTAAACGCAGATAACGGGTAAATCAATTATTAAATAAAAAAGCTTTATAAAGAAAACATTTTTTATTACAGGCGCACGGACGTCGATACGCAGTAGATTGATTTATATGGTGCGGCAAGTGCAGTAGTGTTGGGGTGGCTTTAGATTCTATCGATATCGATAATGTAATACTGGCCACACTGAAAAATGGATTTTATCTATTATGCATCTTTGTTGTCAGTTTAGATATTATGGAGATGGTTATAATTATGTAAGTTTTGTAATAAATGTCTTAAATTTTTTGGTCATGTAGTTTGTTTGTCGAAAGTAATCTGATTGATTAAATAAATAAGCATGGTTAAAATAAATAGGCTTTATTGCGTATTGAGTCATCTTAAAATGTTTTGTTAAAGGCTGTAAAAATTTTAAGTGTTTAATTTAAATTATCGCGGTAAGTTGTCGTAACTTTATTTTATTTTACTATGCCAAAAATATATTTTGAAGCAGTTTAAAACAAATATATCGATATCGATATCTCGTACCGCTCCAACACATCCCCAAATCACTCACTGACATGTGGTTCTTAATTATAACTTCACTCGCAACTACAAAACCACTGAACCGACAAAAAAACTTTAAAATAACTGTATTTATAATACCTATTTGGTTACTGAACTCGTCTGTTGAAAAAACGTATTTTTTTTCGTCACACATGTCTAAGAATGGGTTAAGATTTTTTTATGAAAAGTGTCAATTTGATTCGAAATGGAAATTTAGGGGTTATTTAGTATTTTTGACGTTGTTACGTATTTTTTCCGTTTCAGAAAGGGATGAATAATGTTCGGACATGTGGCTGAGATTTGAAATTATGACATACGACACACGTGAGAATCGTTTTGGGTGTTATTTTGTGTTTATGAGATTAAGTGTTTAAATGAGGCATTGACGTAAGAATTATTGTTATAATATTTATTTGAAAAGCTCCGTATTTATAAGAGGGATCTGTTGATGTGTTTGCGTGATAATTTCGATATTAAAAATGGGTTAGAATACCTGAGAAAATATGGCAAAAAAGTTTGATAAATAAGTACCTACCTGTAGGTACCTAAGTAATGGAAACATATAACGATCCGTTAGTAATTTTCTTTACATAAAATAAAATAAAGGTTTGACAGCAATCCCACCTGATGGTAAGTGGCGACGTTGTCTAAGATGGTGAGCGTGCAAACTTCGAACGAGCTGAAAAACACCCATATTTTAGTGGGACCATACTAGAAAAAGGGTACCAATAAGAAACTAATAAGATTATTGATAGTTCTTTATTCTCGAGACCAGTTCGGCCCACGAGAGGTTTTAATCCGGCCGATAAGAAAAAAATATTAAAGTTATGCCCTTGGTCTGTAAAGATATTATTTATTTATGGATTAAAATGTTATGTTTCAATTAAATTATGTTTGAATAATGGCGTGAACGCTATATGACATAACATAACGCTATTTCCATAAGCAATGCAATTTAATTTGCAATAAAAAAATAAGGATAATTCGGTCCGCCAAACAATTTCTTAAATTTTTCTGCTACAAATTGTAGCAATCTACCAGATTTTTATAAGGTCTGTTATTTTTGAGGCGACTAACAACTTAAAGAGTTACTATAAGGTTACCTATTAATTAATTTAGCAACGATTCAATGTTTTAGATTATTATGAGATTAAATTAACATCAAAATCCAAGATCATTAGGAAGTTGGTATGGTTTAATCAACAGGTAAGAGGAACCCCCCGTGCACAATGATATCGTGGACTGTTTAACCTACTATATTATAAATGTAAAAGTGATGTTTAGATGTTTCGATATATGGATGTTTGTAGATAAGTTTGCGTTCAGGAATAGGACATAGGATAGACTTTATCCCGATTACAGGTTCCCTTGGAATAAATCTAGTATTTTTAACTACCCTTTCGCGGGCGAAGCCGCAGGCGTCGTCTAGTTTTACCATAAAATTATACATCAACCTATTAATTTTAATACTCGTTTTAACTTTTTTAAATTCCAAATTCAGGTCAATTTGTCGCCGCGTTAATACTGTATACCTTTCTATAATCTAAACTTCTAAAGTAAAGCAAAACATCTAAAAGTCTGTATTCTCGGAGTCTCGAACAACCATCATTATCTATCGTTCAAAGAAAGTTTATTTATATAATTTTTTTCCATATGCAGAGAGGCGCGTGTGGCACAATTACTCCTCTACATTATTGTATTTATTTCTGTTAGTCCACATCTGCGCGTGCGCTTATTGATCTGGTCAGGAGTTAGGAAGACGCGGGCCGCTTTAAAAAAAAAAATATGCTTTGCCTATATTTTACGGGTTATGGTAAGTAAAAGCGTTTAGTGAGATAGTTTTTAAAAATAGTGCTTAAGTTTGAAACTAAACTAAGAGGTATTGATTAAGTTAAAAATGTTCTTAATGTTATACTTCGCAGCATACATGCGAAAAATGTTACGTAAATTAAAAAAATATTCTAGGTACTTATACAAATTCACAATTTCTTTTTTCAACATATTTACATACCTTCTACATTGTTATGTACTAACATATATCTACTAATATTCTACTAAGTATTTGTTAAGTAGGTACTAACAAAACTATTATAAAATCTAAAAAATAAAGTACCTATATTTAAAAAGCGGGCCGCGGTTGGTAAAATATGGTATGCTCGAATGTTAATTTGGTGTACCACCGCGACGATCAGCGCTTCTCAAAGTGAGGTTTTCAATATTCATAATATTATTATTACTAACGTTTATTAATAACTTCATTATTACCTTTGTAAGTGTAACAATTGATCTAAAATTACTGTACAAAAATCGAAAGTCAAATAAAACCTGTGAAAATTAGTTCAAAATGAATTTGTGATTTGTTTTACACTAAAATTAATAAGATTAAAAATTACTAGGTATTATAATGTAATGAGACTATAATGAGACAATAGGTAGGATATGGAATGAGACTATGGTCTATAGTTTACAACTTAGACATAATGACACATTGTCATAGGTAGTCGAATTTACAAAAGAAGAATCTCTAGTTCATTTTATTAATTTGTTTAACCAACTTCTTAATTTTTTATGTTACGAGTATTAAGGTAGCAAACGACCTGGCAGCGCCGTCGTCTGCCATCGTAACAAACTTCGAGTAGGACTATTAAAAATATTGGCCATATTTGAGAACCACTGACCTCACGACAAGTGTAAGCATTTCTCGCTGTGTCCTAGATAACGTCACGTAACAATAGCAGAAGACATTAATCTTATCCAGAGCCTTGAGTTTGTAGCTGATGATAATTTTAGTCCTGTTTCAATCAAAATATAATTATCTTGTTTTCAACTTCATATTGTAGGATTTCGGATTTTTGACTTCGTTTTTCTCAATTGCGCAAGGAGAGAAATGCTTTTCCAGATTGTGTATGTATATGTATGTATGTATGTCCATTTTTTGGCATGCTCTACAGCCCAGAAGACTGGACGGATTGTAAGTTAACAGGTGTCATTGAATTTGTCTTTATAGTTTGGCTGATAACAGTAGGTACCTATACTTATAATAATACTTTTGCCGTAAACAAGAATAGCGTTTTGAAAAAAACTTATCCATTTATGTCTTACCATCTATCTCTAAAGAGATGATCAGCAAATGTTTCTAGATTCTATTGACGTGAATACCTACCTACGTCTTTAAAATTTGCTACCATACGGCGGCAATCCTAAAAAGCTAATGATAGCAAAATCGGGGGATATAATTTTACGTTGTAGTTTCGAATCTTTCGTTTACATCCAAATTAAATTATACTACTCGATAGCTAAATTATCAAAGAATTAATTATAATAAGCGAAAACTGTGAAAAATTACGCGCGGCGGAGGGGGCAGCGCTGCCATGCTAAGGTTGCGACGTAAATACAGAAACAATAATATTTTATAAAAAAAAATTACCTGTAACATAATCGTATCCACGTACACACAGTCCTGTCCATGACAGCTATATTATTTTTTTGTTTTTTTTTTAGTAGTTGATGTTTGAATATGATTGTAACATACAATATAATTTAATCTGATAAGTATTATTATCATGCGTCGGCTAGTGCAGGCATTGCATCGCACGTGTCGACCAAGTGGTAAATGCACTTTCTTATTTGTAGACATAACTTGTGTTCAACTCCTCGTTTTTCAATAAATGTTTATGAAGCTCGCTCCGGGCATTATAAGGGTTAAGTTACTCCATGTATGTCTTATTATGGTGTATTTGATAGTCGCGTGGCAATACTATCTATGTATGACGTGAAGGGTTAGACTATCTTATCATGAGATCATCATCTTAACCCATAACTGTCCCATCGCTGGGCTCGGGTCTCCTCTCACCTGAGGGGTACAGGTCATAGTCCACCACGCTGGCCTCGTGCGGATTGGCAGACTTCACCTTACAAAACTTTATGGAGAACTCTCAGGTGTGCAGGTTTCCTCACTATTTCCTTCACCGAAGCAAGTGATAATTAGATTCTAAAACTTTAGAAATTAGAGGTGCCGGGGTTCGAACTCAGGAACTCCCGTTTTTGAACCATCGTTTAAACAACTTAGCCATTTGTTTTTAATTAACACTAACACGTGTAATGAGTATTTATTAATCCGTCAATAAACAACTAATAACTCGGCTAATACCCTCTCTGATAGCAACTTTGTTTCATCTCCGTCAAAGGTTAACGGGTGACCGTTGGTGCGTTAAATTAACTGGAAAATTAATTTATTGATAACAAATTAATAATATAGTAATACATGGTTTAGTATTCACTATTAAATGGATTGGTACACATGATGCGCCGTTTTAGAATTCTGTATCGAATTGGGAGCCTTTATAGAGTGGGATTATGTATATTATGGCTTAAAGCACCGACTTCAAAAAAAATTGTAGATCTCTTATCCGTAATTTTATGATTTACATTAAACCTTTTTTGAAATTGGTTTAATTTTTTTTTCTATTTTTATTGTAAAAGTTGTGTTTTTATGCGAGCGCACTAGAATTTGTCCCCAAGGTTTTGAGAAGGTTTTTCTTCGAGCGTTTCGACCACGGCTGATTTTTTAGGCTATTGCAATTTTTTTGTACATTAAAATTGGACCAAGGTCCATAAGCCCAGGCCGAAACATACGGGTTTTAATTCATATATCGAAAACTACTGAAACGATTTCTATATTTATATTGTTCTGTTTGGTGTTATGGTCGAAAAAAATATCGTCGTTGAATTACTTTTGAAAACTACAGAACCATGAATATTTCGCAATGTCAATAACAATACATTTTTGATAACATCACTTTTTGAAATCTGTATAGGTAGTGAAAGATTGTACTAATTATAAGGACATGTTATAGGAATGATCCTAATGTTCTAACTAAATTTATTTTTATTTACAAACATGTAGGTCACTCAGAGGGATCGTGATAAAAACTTAACACGAGCTTGAAGACGTAACGATATTCGTAGTCTAAAAAACCGTTTTTCGGGTTATGACCCTTTTCTTATTGACATATGGTTTTCACATTTGTAGGAACTTATGTGGTACATTAATATAAATGAGAGTTTATGGCAATAATTAAGAAAACACTTTTTGTTATTAATGATCTATGGTTCTATGGTTATTTGTGTTTTATAACTATGTGTTAATGGTTTCTACGCGACTGCAGAGGGCGATTATAACGTGTAAGGTGTTATTTAGATTTGTGTCTATCGTGGTATTGACATAGACTTTATGTTTTAGATATTTGTCACTACTACGGTAGGTTTATTTCACGAATTTATGCAATTTCAGCAAGATGACTAAATCAATTTTGTTTTCTTTATTAAGTGCTGATGGTACACGCTTAAATTCTGTTTTATTGTAACTTTTATCTATCAATGGGATGGTGTAACTATGACCTAGTCGTTCGTCTACTCTTGAATAAAAAAAAACTGCGAAAATAAATTGGCGACTATTTTGCATGTAATTGTATGTATGTATGTTTCCAATATAGTTAAGTTTTTGGCGCCTGAATGAACATTATTGTGGTTTCGGGTAATAGAAAATTTTTGCAATTTTTTTTACGTGTATTTTTAGTGTCGCTTGTCTACAATCAATGTTGATTTAAAGTAAAATAAAATCAATCAGTCAATTAAACAGGCACTAAAAAATCTAAACGTAACTTATGGCGCCAAATGACTACGGTACTATTACTGAAATTCAATTTTCTGGTTAAAATCCTATTGCCAAAGCACTTTGATCCTAATGTTAAGGGAAAAGAGTTTATGGTTTTAGTCTATGGTATTTTGCCGCCACATGTAACATTGTTTTCATAAAACAACATCTGGTTTAGTTTCAGTGAGTTTTTTTTCGCTATCCAGCCAACTCCCGTGTTATAATGACTGTTATTCCTAATCGGAACCCGATTCGGCGCGGTTGTGGCAAGTGAGGACAGAAAGTGTCAAATTGACGGCAAGTGACGTTTACGTTAGTGAATTTCGCGCGCTTTTTTGAAACTAGGTAAGATTTTACGTTTTTTTGCATGTTGTCTGTATTTGTTCGGTTTGTTGGTATAATGTGAGAGAAGTATCTACTTAATTTTTTAAAGTAGTTTTTATGTTGTTTTTGACAGATTTTTTTTATTAAACTTTTGTAATATTAGTACCTACCTATTACTTAGTAAGGAACTAATGGATTTTAAAATTAGAAAATTTTAAATCAAATAACAAAATAATTGACATTAAATTAAGCATTTTTGAAATTTTTACATAGGTTTTTTTATTATGATAATTTTTTATTGACAAGTACCTGTTAAGTAGGTACATATTTGTTTATATTGTCAAAATCATAAGCAATAAAACATTTAATTGTAGGTATTTCACATTACATTATGAAATTATCCGCATTTTCATAAGCTTTTCTAAGGTACCTTACAGTTTTTAGGTTTTAGGAATTATATTTTCAAACATAATTTAGAAATAAATTATTTCAAACTAGTTTTATCAGCCTGAAAAATCCTAGAAAAAGTCTATTTTATTAAACAATTTTTTTTTTTATAATTTTAATTTTTTATTGCAGATACTATATTTTTAACTTAGCAAATATTTACGATTTTTATATTGTGTGTATTTTTTAAACGTGTATGTTCTTTTTTCACGTTGAAATGATAGGACCGATTTTGATTAATTTTAACGAAAAAACAGATTAAACTCTTAGGTCTAGGTTTATGTCCGTCTCCTAAGACGTAGATAAGAAAAGAATTAAAATATTTTTTTTACAAGCGAAGCTGCGGGTAACAACTAGTATTTTATCAATCAATATCAAACTCAATATCAAAATCAATATCAATATCAATATCAAACTTTCACAAAAAAATAAGAAAGTCAGACACCAGAAAAGCGAGGAAGTCTCTGAATGTCCGTTAAAGTTTTTAAATTGAATACAAAACACTCTTTCTATATCAGTCACACACACCTAGACAGTATTCCTATCTCAGTCACTTTCTCCCTTTCATTCTGAATCCCTAGGTGTCTACTTAAAGCACATTTGAAAAGAGTCAAACGGTTTTTTGAAAACTTAAACCGGTGGCATCAGTAAAAAAGTCACTATTTCCCTAATTTATATTTAACACAACAAGCTACCCTAGTGAAACTGAATAATTTTCTTATACTTATTCATTAAAATTAAAGTTTAAATTTTGCAAAAGTTAACGATAGAAAACATAAGTTATAGCTATTATAAAATACGGATCGTTAACCGCACTTCCTTAGCCATAAACAAGGTGGCAACACACGTGTTACTAAACTATTAACAATTGTAATTAACATAATACATAATTCGCAGATGCCGAGCCCCGCAAGACACGACTTGGAGAAAGTTTATTTTTATAATAATAGCAAAACCATATGCGGACGCAAAGACCACATGTTAATACACAACTACATAAAACTTGCTGAACTGTAGGTAAATGAACTTAGCATCATGGCTGAATATGATATCATACCTTACGACGACGATGAGCTATTTCAAGAAAAGACAGATAATGTAACAGATCTACATGCGTATTATATGTCGCAGTTTAATCTAGAAGTTGAAAATGGTAAACCCAAAATCAAATCTGATATGAAAAACGATAATTTTAAATACGGGACCGAAGAAAGCTTTGATTTCGAAGTTTTAGATTGGAATCATGGTACAGAAGATGCCAAAGCGAATGAATTTGAAATTATAGACGAAGTTCTAGATAGTAATATTAATGAACAGAACATGAAAGAAGTTCTTCTAGACTTAGACAGTATAGATTTTGATGACAGTAGTTTTAAATCTGATTCAGATAATAAAAGTAAAGAAATAGAAACAAATTCATGCGAGATCAATAATGACTATATTGATGACGAGTCGTTAATAGACGAGCTATGTAGAGAAGATGGAGAATCATGTCGTCTGTCACCTGATGTTTTTAATGAAGAGTATTTTACATCTGTTACGAACGAAAATCTCCTACCATCGATTGAAACAGCCTTTTCAAAACGTTATTGTAATTACAGTAACACAGGAGAATACAACCAACAAAGTATATATAACAATGCCGTTGACATTCCGATAAATCAAACACAAGTTATCAGCAGTTTAGAACATTACAGCTATCCTAACAACATCCTATTGAATCTAGATCAAGATAAAAACTATATTTTACCAGACACTCCTACGAGTTGTACAGAATTTAATTTTGAAAGAAACCCACGAAAGATTTCTATATCAGATTCAATTGAAAGTGATGTACAAAGCTCGTGTTATTATGATGAAAACTCAGAAAATTGTGATGAAGATGAGCTTTTTATTAATCTGGATGATTTCGGCTTAACATTTGAGAAAGACGCTGATATTGCTGATGAAAATAATGTTAGATCTATTCCAAATGAAAGAAAAGCTGAAAAAGATAAAACGCAAGGTAAAAAGTAATTATATTAGCGTTTAGCTTATGCCAGTGGATAGAAAATCTTGATACGATAGCATTTATTGATTGATATAATGATAAATTGTTAACATTTGACCAAAAATATAACTAAACTTCTTATTTTTTAGGTGAACGAGCGTGTTTGTGGGAAAACTGTTTTGAAAGACATCCCAATCAGAACACTCTTGTGGAGCATATTGAAAGGGCTCACGTGAATACATATAAAGGTAAGATTAATTTTCGAGTATCCTTTTGTGTTAATGAATTACATTTAAAAAAAGTTACCCTAACCGGGTTTAGGGAAGATGCCAGCCATGCCTACAATGTTATCAAACGATAACAATCCGGAAATTTAAGTTTTTTGAATTTTTTTGGGAATTGAATGAGCGTAAATTAGTACCTAATTTATATTTTAGCATTATAAATAATTATGAGTGATGAGGTGCCGTGAAAAACCTAGCTTAGTCACTTCGTCCTAATGACTTTGAATATCTAAGTAGGTATAATAATATATTTTGAAGTGTGATGCAAATTACCAAATAAGATTAAAATAGAACTGCAAAGGAAATGGCAATCTGTCTGTGCCATGATTCACAATGCTCAGGAATTTGGAGTCAGTTGTGTAGCAAATGACGGATATATTTTTAGAAGCTTGATTCAATTCTTCTGTTGCTTACAGATTTTTTGCTTTAGGAATTATTCCAATTGTTATAATAGACATACAATTATGTTGCGTGCCAAAAAATTATGATGTAGTATCCGAATCCATCATCCATAATTTGTAATGATAAAAAAGTCAAATTCATTAAGCAGATATTTTGGAAGTACTCCTAATATTCGTAAGTAAAAAAACAGAACTAACTTGGTCACTACGACGCAGGAGTTGGTAGAGATTTGAAAAAAAATTATTAAAAGTATATCATTCGCATACTCTATCAACAGGTGATGAATTCAGCTGTCTATGGAGAGACTGCGCGCGCGCACGACGACCGTTCAATGCTCGCTACAAGCTTCTCATACACATGAGAGTACATTCTGGACATAAACCTAATAGATGCCTGGTAAGGAACAACAAATCTTTTAATTTTCACAGTATGTTTTGAAATGGACACTGATTTAAATTCTGATGCTCTTAAAAAGGTAGAGTTTAGTTAGCTCTATCAAGAAGAAGACAATAAAATTGAGCAGCTATTAATTTACCATACCTTTGAAATGTGAATGAATATTTCTAGATGCAAACTAATCTCGTAGTATTTTTTCTGATCCTCCTATAAAACATTAAATCCAACCAATTGCAGAATGGAATTCATAGAAAGCCAGAAATTCTAACTAATACTCTATGTTAAAAATGCCTGTGTCAATCCCACAATAGAGACGAATCCAATGACACTTCTCATATTTAAATCCGTCAAGCCTTTCCAACTGTAGTGGCCAAGTATTCTTCATATTCTTCAACATATTCTCCTCTTCCAGCATCCAGGTTGTGGCAAAGCCTTCTCCAGACTGGAGAACCTCAAGATCCACGTGCGCTCTCATACAGGAGAACGTCCGTACGCCTGCCCCGCTCCACACTGTAGGAAGGCCTTCTCTAACTCCTCAGACCGAGCTAAACATCAGCGGACACACTTTAATGCTGTAAGTTGTCTTTACTTTATGTGCCTTATTTAGAGGTGGTCTAAAAATGGACACGTCAGTTAAATTGAACCAGTTATTAAAGCTTCAATGTTCCTCATGATGGAGTATTACGTAACGCAATTTAAGGGGGGG
>LGAG01000259.1:28379-40095 GCA_001278395.1 Lerema accius
TTTTGTAAAATGTTTACAAATTTAGGCCCTTCTCGATATCTTCCAAAAATTTCTTCTGGCACAGTAACAAGTAACAGTATCCAGATAATTGCTAGGAAGCACTAGAAATGTAATCATACTTAGATTTAAACTTCATTTTGCAGCTTCTTAATTTCTTTCGATATGTCTTTTACATGTAGTCTTTAAATCTTTCAGAGACCTTACGCATGCGGAGCTATTGGCTGCGGCAAGCGTTACACAGACCCATCATCTCTTCGGAAGCACGTCAAATCTCATCCCCACATCACGAACGTACCACGAGCCTGTGTCCCTCCTACCAGGCCTCTACGAAGACCAGACCATGAACAGATGGTACCAAGTTCTCCGGCGAAACTTACGACCTTACGATGCATCAGGGATAAACTCACGGTACCGAGATTGCAGAAACTGTAGCTCACTTATACTAAAAATTGATTTCTTAAGGCACAATTAGACCAAATGAACAAAGAGCTAGAAAGAAAGCTAGAGCATTCTTTCTTGATCTTTTAGTGTAAACAAAAACTCTTCTCTCCCTTAGCAACTGTTCATAAGCGAGCGATCATTATTAGAATATTCCATAGAAGCTCTTTAAATGCAGACAGAATGCTCTACGTGTGTTTACATTAAGATAATTTAATAGAATGAACATTCGATCGTTTGGTCTAAATGCGCCCTTTTCAGATAATTTGATTCTGACGGTGATTTTACATCCAACAAGCGAATGCTTATTCTATCTCCACTCGATTCAATTCTTTTAAAATAAACAAACTAAGAACATTATTTGGTAGTTCTGTCTGCATTCTCAGATTCTATAGAATATTCTAAGAATAATCTTATCAGACAGTAATTACGTAATTATTCTTGTCATAAGACTATCCAATTTCTTTTATTATAAGGCGATGTACGAACGACCATGTTTAGTTATTTTAATAAGTACCTATTTGTAAGTAACTCTTCAGACTGTACATAACAAAAAGCTCAATTCAAGACTGTTTGAAAGGAAATGGCTCAAACATTGTGTACATTGTACAATATTGTTAATTTTTAAGTGTGTAATCAAGGTTTGTTTTGTGTTTTAAACACAATTCTTTAAAAATAATTTAGGTTATGGGACCAAATAATTAAATGATATTCGACGTGCCTCGTGTAAATTAAAGGTGCATGAATAATGTCTTAAGTATTACGTAAAAATTAAGTCTTAAGGAGATGTATTAAACTCAAAATATTGTATTTTATTATATAACACGTAGAGAATCGTGAGGGATTTCTGATAACCACACGACAGTAGGTATAAAATTCGGGTTATTCACTGGAAATTATGTCAAATTTAAACCATTGCGAATGATTCCGTTTATTGATCGGGACTACCAAGGTTTTGTATTATAAAATATTGCATTAGATCTTATGTTTATTTTTTGGGCCTGTTCAAGTATTACGTAAGCAAATATTTCCCCCCACACCCCTTGTCAGCAAAGGTACCTAAGCAACTCTTAACCCTCCCTCTCATGCTTACGGAATACATGAACAGCCCCCAGACAGCAAAAATGACTAAGTAACGATCTCTTAGCTTGTGTTGCGAGTGTAAAAAATATGTGCGGTATTAGTTTGAAGACTTTTACGGCTTTCTAAGCTATCTTAAATTTCAAAATGTAGGTACTTTACATTTTTTATAATATTTTGTAATATGAACAATTTTTTAATTTTTATTTAATTGTAATTGTAGTAAGTATTATTAGTAGATATTACATATTGAAACATTTTTACACCTATTATTGCTCAATATTACTTTGTAGATATATGTACTTAAGTTTTATCAAAGTTAAGTAGGTAGTATTATAAGATTTAAAAATTAAAAAAGAATTGTATTTTTACTACACATATTTCATTAAACAACAAAATATATTTTCACAAAGCCATTAATTTTTTCTTCCATTTTACGATTTTTTAAAGTTAATAAAAAAACAATGCTATTATTTTATAAAAATAATAGTACATGTTCACTATAAAATATTTACATGCGACTTTGAATTTTACATGTAATTAATTATGATAATGTATTTGGTAAAAAATAAGTGCTAAGAATTTAGTTATTAAAATGTACAAATTGCATGCTTTCCAAAGAATCTCTTTTTGTATTATTTAAGATTTTTTTCCATTTTAAGATCTCCTCAGTAAGTATAATTTGCTCATTTATTTTACGAAAGCTATTTTAACATAGCATGTTATTAAAATGACAGTTACTGTCAATTTAAGGCTCAATTTTGAAATAAATGTTGCAATGTTATGTAAACTGTTTTTTTTACCTCTTTTATTACAAAAACGTCACCTTTTTAAATTTAATTCTTTAAAATTTGTGAAAAATAAATTTTAATGTAAGGGACTGATAATTTGGTAGCCACGTATGTAATGACCCGGCGCATGACAAATTAAAACGTTCGATTCAGTTCCCAGGTTCGATTCCCAGCGGGAACAGAAATGTATGACTAAACTAGTGATAATTAATAAAAGACATGATACTGACGAAAAGATGGGAGGGGGGGTTATTTTAACAAGAAATTAGCCTCTGTCAACGAAAAAAAACTTAAAATATAGGAGGGTCTTATAGTGTTGTTGGGTAAAAATATATTCGCCCACTTTAAGAAAGCCTTGTACTAAGTTTTGTGCCTAAAGGTGCACTAATACATTAATTAACGACCTGTATGGTGCAATGGTTACCACGCCGGATCGTTTTTTAAAAGATTCTGGATTCGAATCCCAGCGGTTCCCACATTTAAATTATGAATTTAAACTTTTCTCGATCTGGATGTATGTTTATGTGTCCATGGCACTCACAAAACAGGGAATCCTAGAGTGGGGCTATGAGTGAGTAGTGTTATTTATTACTATTAACACAGGCCATTGATTTTCAGCCAGCTACCATTACCAATTATAAAGTATTTGCATCATCGCAACGCATCTTTTTGATGACTACGTTTGATCTTTGTGCCTCAAAGATTGATCTAAGCAATAAACTATCACTTATCAATAACGCAATGTAAGGATCGGTTATCTTTGCCTACAATGTTGCTAGACCTGGGGTCACTTGGCACACGTGTAATGGAGTATATAACGTGGTCATGAGACCCTGGGAAGTCAGAAGAGAACTTCTCGCAGCTAACATCTTCAGCTACTGGGAAAGACGCGAATCATGAAGTTCCTGGTCCTAGCGGCCCTTGTTGGTGAGTTTCTTTTTTTTGTTTGAATTTCGAAGGGTTTTTATTCCTGTTTTTGAATATTTAATGTTGGAATGTTAATTGGAAGTGTATAAGGTGAAAGATAATCTTATTATTGAATCCCGTTGGATTAGTCAATTTATCTTCAATGAAAAAAATATATTTGAAGTCAAGATTATTTTATTTAACCCGACTTTTCAATTCGTATATCGTATTCCTAATTTAATTTATCATCTTGTACCAATGAAAAATATTTTTTTTGTTTATATTACTGATAGCTTTTTGTCAAATATCTTGCATATTGCAATTATTTTCATTGACGTTTCATTTAACTTTAACCACGTACCTAGTTAAACTATTAACTGCGACTTATGAAGTAGGTCGAATTACCACTCTTTATTTAATATGTCGTTATGTTTTATTAAATTTCGTACTAAGATACCACAGAAATTCAATATGACCACATCAAAATTATATTATTACAGTGGTCGCTGTGGCAAGCCGTCAAAACACCAAAAAAGAAGATCACAGTAAAACACCGTCCCCATGGCAGGTCGGCAAACTATACCGATATGATGTCGAAGCCCACACACTAGCCCGTCTGCACGAAGGATCCAGCACTGGAGCAGCATTCAAAGCCCGATTCACAATCCGTGTCAAGGAAGCAGGCCAGCTACAGGCCAAGCTAGAGAAACCAGAGCACGCTAAGGTCCACGAGCAACTGTCAAGGGACAGGGAAGATAATCTCCCTAAAGACCTTAAGTATGAACCCGTGAGCGATCTCGATAAACCCTTCGAGATCTCCTTAGAAGGAGGGCGCGTTCGGTCCCTCAGTCTTCCACCTTCCCTGCCTCTTGCTCACGAGAACTTGCTCAAGGGTCTCATCAGTGCTCTTCAAGTAGACCTCTCCACCCACCGCAATGAACGCAGCCATCACGATACGTACGACAAAAAGATTGAACAAGGGCAATTCAGAAAGATGGAAACTGATGTGACTGGCGATTGTGAGACTCTTTACACAGTTTCTCCAGTAGCATCGGAATGGCGTCGTGAACTGCCTAGATTCGCTGATGAAGAGGAGCCTATTGAAATCACCAAGAGCAAGAACTACGGACACTGCCACCATAGAGTTGACTACCACTTTGGTGTACCCAAAGGTGCCGAATGGACCGGAACCGCCCGAAACCCCAAGGAAGATCAATTTATTAAGCGTGCTACCTTCTCCCGCATACTGTCAGGTAAACAGGGACCGATTTACAAGGCAGAGACCACTTCCAAAGTCCAAGTCAATCCTCATATGTACGGTAAACAAGATGCTGAAGTAGAAAGCAGAGTAACTATGCGCTTAGTATCTCATGAAGACGATAAGGAAGCCGAGTGGGAAAAGCCTGAGGGGAACCGGGAAATTCAGAACTTGCTGTACTCTCTGACCTCGAAACAGTTATCTAGGGATAAAGAAGACAAGTCATCCTCGTCGTCATCCTCTTCTTCATCATCATCTTCTTCGTCGGAATCCCGAGAGCACCGTAGGGAAGAGGAGCCACATGAAAGAACACGCCGTTCTGCGAGGCCTAAAACTATTGTGTCTGTAAACAAGGTTATTGTCAAACGAAGCAAGGAAAGCTCTAGCTCCTCTAGCTCATCATCAAGCTCCAGCGACTCATCGTCTGCTTACGTCAATGATGAAATTCCTAAAAACAGTGAACCTGCCTATGCTGCCATTTACATGAACCCACAACCTCACAGTGATAAAAAGCAAAACCCAATGAACGCTCAAAAGCTTGTTCAAGAAATCGCTCAACAGTTACAAAACCCGAATAACATGCCGAAAGCTGATTTCCTGTCTAAATTCAACATCCTTGTCCGCATCATTGCCTCCATGAGCTCTGGTCAACTCAGCCAAACTAGTCGCAGCATTGAAATCGCAAAGTCATCTAACAATCACGTGAAATCCGACATGTGGATGATTTACCGTGACGCTGTGGTCCAGGCCGGAACTCAACCAGCCTTCCAGCAAATCAAAACATGGATCGAGAATAAGAAGATCGAATCTACCGAAGCCGCTGTGGTTGTTTCTACCTTAGTGCGTGTTCTACGATACCCAACGAAAGAGCTGATGACTGAATTCTTCAATCTTGCTACTAGCGATAAAGTTAAGGACCAACCGTTCCTGAACTCTACTGCTTTGATTGCTGCTACCAAATTCATCAACATGGGTCAAGTTAACAATGACACTGCTCATTCTTACTATCCTACCCATATGTACGGACGTCTCTCTCGCCGTCATGACCGTTTCGTGCTGGAAGAAATTCTTCCTCGTCTTAGCAAAGACTTAGAAAAGGCTATTAAGGAAGACGACAGCCACAAGGCACAGGTTTACATTAAGGCTATCGGTAACTTAGGTCACCGTGGTATCCTGGATGTATATGCTCCGTACCTAGAAGGCAAGATCGAAGTATCCACGTTCCTTAGAACTAAAATGGTTAAAAGCCTACGGAAATTGGCTGATGAAAAGGACCATTACGTGCGTGCCGTTCTCTACAGCATTTTGAGAAACACTGCTGAACCCTACGAAGTGAGAGTTGCCGCCATTCACAACATCTTTATGGCCCAGCCTACTGGTCCAATGATGCAGGCTATGGCTCAAATGACCAATGACGATCCCAGTATGCAAGTCCGAGCAGCCCTTAAAACTAGCATTGAAACTGCTGCTGAACTGAAGAACCCGCACTACTTTGAACTGTAAGTATTTCTTATAACTTACTTTAACAGTCCATACTTCGTAAGTGCAATTTTATGTTTAACTTTATAAATGTAACATTACAGGGCCAGAGAAGCGAAGGCAGCTAAAGGAATGCTGACCTCCGAAAAGTTAAGCGATCACTATTCTTCCAAGAACATCTTCGATGACTATGACAATGAGGAGGAAGATGGAATTTTGGGAGTTCTCTCCAAAATTGGAAGTGACGACAGCTTTATCCCTAAGTCTGTGAGATTCGCGTGGAAGACCAAAGCTGGTGGATGGGACGCGGAAAATGTGGTAAGTAAATACATGAGTTTATCAGTAATATGAGTACGTATATGTACGAGTATGAATTTACTTGTATAGAGCGTGGAAGCTTTTTGTTGTACTTATAGTTTCAAAAATAACAAAATATCTTTTGTTTATAGATTACTGGTTCATTCTCGAGCATCCAGCGATTTGCAGACTTCTTCAAAAAATACTTAATCGAAGAGAAACGCCAGAGGCCTGAATCCCCATCGAAGAACAAGTACTCTGCTGAAAAAATTGCGCAGATGCTTAACATCAAACGGGATGAGAAGGACAAGCTTGAAGCTTCTTTCAACATTAAGTTAATGGGTCAGGAAGCACAGTTGTCCTTTGGTGAGGATGACCTCCGACAGCTCGTCAAAGACATCAAAGACTATTTGGAGCAGTTCAAAAATGGAGTAGATCACCACTACACGAAAGTCACCAACGACCGCCAGGTTTCCATCATGTTCCCTGTTGCTATGGGTATGCCTTTCATCTACAAGTACAAAGAACCCGCTGTTCTTCACGTCAAGAGCAATGGAAAGGGTAACATGAACTTCCCAACTGAGAAGGATGACTTCTCAGCCAACATGGAGAAGGAGGTGCAATTAACTTACGCTAAGAACTTCGACGGAAGCGTTGGCTTCTTTGACACTCTTGGAAACCAATTCGCAAGTGCCGGTGTCATCAAGAAGATGCAGCTTAATATGCCCCACAAATTGTCGATGGAAATGAAGGACGGTGAAATTAAAATCCAACTTAAGCCTTTTGATCCCGAGCACGATACTACTGTTGTTCATTACAGCGTGTGGCCTTACACTGCCAACCAGAAGAAGGACACGCTTGTTACTGTGGGCCAGGATGCTACCACTAAGCTCGTCAGTCGCAGCCAAAAGGTGGCATCTGTTGACGCCAAATTCGGTCAGATGATTGGAGCCCAATTCCAGTTCAACGGATATTCATACTCGAATGACTACAAAGGTATCGACAGTGCAAGCCCGCGTGATCTGTATGCTCTACTTTCCAAGGTAACGAAGAACAAGGACATGGCAAACACTCACTTCAACCTTAAATACCTCGGCAAGCAGTCTAAGAACAAGGGTGTAACTCTGCACGCAGTTTATGGTGAGTGTTTTCTATCAAGTTTTTTAACCTTTCAATTCAGGCCATATAAAGGATTATTAGGTTTGGTTAGGTAAAGTCTCTCAGTTAATGACACATAAAAGATTATTTAATAACCAATTAGAATTTATTCTAGTCTTCTTATAAACATACATATTCTTATTAATGTTATTTTCAGACACGTACTACAACCAAAAGAGGGAAGGCGAAAAGGCTCTAACAGCATCTGATGTAAACGACAAATCACCAAACAGCAAAGAACGTCGTGAGGAGCTCGTCAAGCGAGTAGCTTCAGGAATCAAGACAGCCCGAGTGCGTGTCTTTGACGTCAGTGCCAAGTTTGATACGCCTCATAAACTCGAATACGTAGTTACATACGCAAAGGCCTCCAGCCCCGTTGACGAAAAGAGCCATCACGCTTTCTTCGCTGCCAGGAACTCTGAACAACATGGCAATAACCACATCAATGCAGTTGTTGCTGTCAAGAAAGCCGCTAGTACTAACCTTGATGCCTTAGAAGCACTCAAAAAAGATCTGAAGATGACTTTAGAAGCAGACATCCGTTACGGCCAGAACAACAAGGAAAATATCCACATCGAAGCTAGTGCTGAACGAAGCAAGAAATACGCTGAAGAACTGGAAAAGGATCCACGTGGAAAGCAAAGTGCGCGGGAAATTGCTGAAGGCAATAAGTACCAGGATGCCAGCCACGAAGTTATTGTTATGGCTCATGCTTTTGACAAAATGAAGGCGTCTATCAACTACAAAGATATCAGCCCGGCAGCTAAGAACATGTTCTACCAAGTCTACAGAATTGCTGAGCACTACGATTTCTGGGATACTGAAGTTAATCCCCAGAGAGTGGCTCCGGAAGGCAAACTGGAAATCGAAGCTGAGGCTTCATATCTGACTGACACCGTGGACTTAGCAGTAAACTCCCGTTATGGAGAATTCCGTAGCAGAGGCCTGCCCATTCCCAAAGTAGCCTCAAGAGCTCTTTCTGCTTACTGGCCCTTCAAAGCTGACGAACGGGTAATTAACTACTACTCCAACGATCAGTACAAACGTAAGTATTCTTTCTTTAATCAGACATCACATCACATTTAGTTGAAAATTTATCTAATCAAAATTCTTGTTTACAGCCTTCTGTTCCGTTGATGGAAAGAGAATTAGGACCTTCAGCAACCGTAGCTACGAATACGCCTTGTCTCGGTCATGGCATGTCGTGATGCACGATCCTAAGAAGTCTGGACAAAACGACGATGAGCTTGTCATTTTAGCTAGGAGACCGAGTGAGAAGAAACAGGAGGTGTACATCTCATACCGGTAATTATCACACGGATTTCATCTATCTTTGTGTCCAAAGTTCAAACGATAACTCTGTTTGTGGCAATGACAATCTCTTAACGAATGACAGAGAAATCTACGTTAGCAACTTCTTCTGTAAACCCAGAGCTTAACTCAGTTTAATCTACGTTATCCATGTCGGTACGGTATTCTTAACAGCTTATTGCTGACAATCTTCTTGAATTCATAAAATTTAATGGTATTTTAAATGTAAAAAATATGAAAGAGACCAAATGGCTTAATTATTTCTTAATATTAACAGGTCAAAGAGCGGCAAAGATTTGGAGATCGAGGTCCGACCAGCGCCTGAAGACTCTAAACATCACGAAGTCAAAGTCAAGACCGATGCTAAGAAGGTTTCCGAAGGCGAGTTATTTACTTACTGGGACGACGACGAGGAGAAGCCAATCTTGGAGTACCACAGACAATCCGATGGTGTCCTCGTGCTGGATATCAGCGATGACCGCCTCCGCGCCATGTATGACGGCGAAAGATTAGTCGTATTGACAGGCGAGAGCCGCAAACGAAACCGAGGTATCTGTGGACGTATGAGCAGCGACCCTCGTGATGACTACCTCACTCCTGAGGGATTAGTAGACAGGCCTGAACACTACGGCGCTTCTTACGCCCTCAAAGATGAGAACAGCGAGCCTAAGACTGAGGAACTCCAAGCCCAGGCCAAGAAATCCGCCTATAAACCAGAGCACCACTTTACTACAATCCTACGCTCTGATGACGACTGGAAGAACGCTATGGACTCATCATCATCGTCCTCGTCATCTTCCTCAGAGGAAACCTGGGCCAAGAACGTTTACAGGTCTCGGTCGTACAAGAAGGAGCGTGGTCCCTGCCAGCTGGAGAACCAGGTCCAATATTACGAGAACCACGGAGAGATCTGCATCACCACCCATCCTTTACCAGCTTGCCAGTCGAGATGCAAGGGTGAGGATTACAAGGAACACGGGGCTCAAGTAGTGTGCAGACCGAAGCTAGACCAGCAGTTCAGAGCCCACAGAGATCAAATCAGACAAGGAGAGAACCCTGAGGTTACAGGTGTTCCACAGACTAGGCAATTCAGAGTGCCGACGTCCTGTCAAGCTTAAGTATAAGACCACGTTATAGTTTTTAATTTGACTAACAACAACCAGCCCGATAATGGACAATGAATATTATATGTAATTATATGTATTTGTATATATATTTATATTTATTTATGTATTTATATATTTAATTTAAGTAGTCTATTAATATATAAAATTGGTGTTATAGTATGTATATATCCAAATTTCTATATATTGTATATGTATGTATGTATTTATTTATCTATTTATATATTTTATTTATTTATGTAGTTATATAAATATTTATTGACTTATAGTATTACTAATAATTATTGATACAAATTAGATTAGTGTTATGAAGCATACATAAAAAAGAAAAAAAAAAGAATAAATCGAATTATTGAATATAACTTTTTGCTTTTTTTCTATCATACCTGCTACATTATTATGGTTCATACATTACCTATAGGACAAATCAAATCTGAAAGATGCGATTAGGCATCCTAATTAAAAAAATAAAATATTTCGCTTTTTAAAATATAGCCATTTCTTAAATTCTTATCTAAGTACCTAAATGTTAAACAATTATTTTTATTATTACATACCTAACTTGTGAATGAATAATAAAAGAAACCTAACCTAGTAACAGTAGCATAGCAACTATCCGAACGCCGCATACTTGTACCGCATACGGCGCATAGCAAGCGAAATCAGCTGTTTTCGTTATGTCGAACAGTCGAAGGGTTTGACATTGTATTCATCAAAGACTACTATGAATATACGGTACTGAAAGTATTCATTTCATGATATTGATAGCTATTCGGCTGATATTGAGTGCTTAATTTAAAGGACTTGCTATAAATAAATTGACTAAAATGTTTGTGTAAAGTCCAGTCCGTTTGTTTTACATATTCCATTCCATTCAGTTAAAATATTGCTTTCTTTTAACCTGAAAATGAAGTTCAACATGCAAGTCTTGTGTAAAATTGTAATGTGTAATCAAAAAAAATGTGATTTCATAGTGTAGTACTGGCAGAGTGCTGAGAAATCTTTTGGTAGTGCATGAAGAAACAATCAAAATTTTGAATTACGAATCTTCGAGGAAACTCGTCGAGTTAGAGTAAGTTTTTTTTCGATAACGAGCTGTTGCCCGCAGCTTTGCTTGCGGAAATTATAGTTTTGCGGTGATATTTACCCACTTAGGGGTTGATTTAAAAAAATCGTTGAATCAGGTTCTTCATCCTTTTCAACCATACACCCAAACACGAATTTGAAAACTGCTAGCTTTAAAATTTGTTTAATTTTCATACAAACTTTCATCCCTTATTTCACCCCCTTATGGGTTAATTTCCAATTTTTTTTTAAATCCGCACTTCTTAACTTAGTATCGAAAAATTAAATACTAATTTGCAAACTGCTTGCTTTAATTTTTTTTTAATTTTCATACAAACTTTCATCCCCTATTTCCCCCCCCTTAGAGTGGGAATTTCCAAAAATCCGTTCTTAGTGCTCCCCTACATTCTAGAAGGAACCTCTGTGCCAAGTTTCATGCTTCTTGGTCTATCCGTTTAGGCTGTAGCGTGTCTGTCAGTCAATCAACATTTTTATTAAGATATGCCACATCGATATGCCACATCTTACTTCATATTAATTGATGATAAAGCCTAATTATTTAAACTGGTAATATGTCTATAGAAACAGTTTGGGGTTGTATCTACAATTTAAAGAATTATTGTTTTTTTCATTGCTTATTTTATTTTGTAATTTGTCAATCATGTTTTTACCGTTAATCATCTCTACCTTTGAAACTTGGTATTTGTTTTATTGTCTATTGTCATAAAAGATGAAAAACAAATGACAAAATTTCATTATCAATAAAAATCATGACAATTAACTTACCGACTGGTTCCACAGGATTAAAA
>LGAG01000259.1:40379-64392 GCA_001278395.1 Lerema accius
TTTAAATGTCGAATTGGTCATTTTAAATAATTTTCACCCAGGTTTTATTTTTACTAAAGATCTTTATTGTACTCTGTCAAGCAAGATACCAAGAATCAAAATACAGTTTTATTATAAACATTTTTAGGGGGTTACATGATTTGAGTTTCTATTATTGTATTAACGGTTCTACTCTAATTGAATGTTTTTTGTTTTTTAAAAAATAACTTCACTAATAATACACTGAGCCTTATGGGTTACAGTGTTGGTCACAAAGTTAACAGACCCACAGATACACATTTAAACCAAACACAGATACTCATCATTCATTTTTCTTCTAACCTGAATAGAACTGGTTGCAGAACTACTAATATCCATGCATCTTTGTCATAAATTATATTCTTTATACATTCTAGTAGTAAACTAAAAAGTTTTTTAACATGCTCCTTAAATAATTCCAAAAATCACTTTAACTTGGGAACATGTTATACAATTATTTGTTAAGTAATAATTCAGAAACTAAGTACTGCAATCATAAGACATTCCTTGAGCTGAGCTAATAATAATAACATTTTTATTAAAATATTCTATTCAGCATATGACTTTGAACACTATAATGGTTTTAAGTTCCTTTGAAATAAACTATATTATTGATGTTTATTCTTTCTCAATGTTGCCAACGCTGAGTGCCCTGTAGAGTTATGCTAGCAAAATCACAGTGAATTGAGATATGAAGGTAACGGGTTCAACTGGTAGGATTTCCTTAATGTATTAATTTGTAACTTAGTAATGGTCTAATGTGCATTTTAATAATTTGTGTTTGTGCTGTCTTATAATGTATGATCAATAAGGTTGTATTCTAATTGAAAAGCGTTTAACTTATTTTATATTTATTTCTAGGAACCTATATCTTTATTTACACTTTTGGATATCCTTATGGATCTAAACTGTATTTTTTCTGACCTTAAGTTCTAATCTTTAGGTTAATTTTACTGTTATATTTCATTCATTTAAATATAATAGTGCAAGGTGATTCAAATCAGATGTAATTGATTGCTCTGAAATATTTTTCTATGCAGGATGGTGGGAAAATAATGTGAGCTCAATTTTAGTGTCCGGCATTATTTATCATAGATTATTTGGCTTTTTTTAATTTTCATCACATTCACATTAGATTTGGTTTAGTTTTTTTGTTTTCAAAATATTATAAAAAGGCTTTTTGCTAATTTCATAAACTGTATTTTTAGACATTTTGTATTTTTAACATATTCTATGAACACAATTCTTAATAAACTTACTATTATAAACAATATAATTATCTGTTTGTGTTAGTGATGTATTTCCACTACACTAAATTCCATACACTTGCTTACATAAACATTGAACCTGTAACAACCAATGTGATTAAAGCCAATATGAAACAATTTATCAGGTATGTCAGTAATCAGTATACTTAAACAGTCATCAATTAAGGGTGTTCTAAACGAAATTACTTATGATTCTATTATGAAAAGCATACTAATAAGCTCATCATTCATTTAAAGCGCAAATAATATTGGATTTATTTAAATAATTATTGGTCACTACAAGGATGGAAATGGGATGTCTTTCGTCCGGGTTTTCCTTATTTGTCATAGATGGGGAGGTATACAGGGAGATTGCGAGCAGGAGTTTTAAAAAATGTCCGGCCATCCGGGTAAAACCATGACACTTTTTATGTCCGTGTAATACCGGTCAATTAACAACAATTTAAAATAAATCTGTTAAACTTAGGGACTTCTGACTCAAGAAGAATCTACGTGTATTTGTGTTGCTAATTTTCATGATGAAACCATTCCTGACAACTCTTAGTTCTTAATTAAACATTTTTAGTAAGTAGTTGACTAAGTATTTAATATATTTAAATATTTAAGGTATTTAATAATCTAGTAAGTATTCTATTTAAAAACTGCTTTTTTAATCCCCTTTCCCATATCTACTTTATGTCTCATGGAATCGTCTGGCTTGTCTGTTAGCGACAAACAAATGAAAAAGGAATCTATGAAAGAATTGTTACAGGAAGCTAATTTCCTTCAGGCATTTAGAGCCAATTTCAGACAATTAGCTAGACTTAGGTACAGGCAATGCTTACGACATCAATTTGAGACCTGCCGCTAGGCGGAACTTAGCTATGGATCAAATTATTGTATGATGCCTATAGAGTGCTCTGTCTAATTACTGTTACATGCGGGTTCTTGTTGTAATAGTCGTTACAAAAATAGCTTAGTATAAAATGTATAAAAATTATACAATGTAGTCACGTGGGATTCCCTGTAGTGCTAATTAGTGGTAGTATAGTAAAAATTTGTGGTTTCATGAGAAATGTAATACCGCAAATAATTTTGAAATTGATCAGAAGGTCAATTGATGAGATTTTTTTTTCACTTGTTTTTCAAAATTCTATTTCTTATACTTAGTTAACATTTTATTGATACGGGAAAAAACATGTCATCGACAATTATTTAAAGATGAGATCACACATACCCAGACCAAGAACAGAAATATGAACTCATTATTCTTACTATCGCGCTGGGAATCGAACCCAGGACGGAACGATAGTCCACCATGGTAACCGCTGTGCCATAGGAGTCGTCGATATTAATACCTACCGTACTCGTGTTTTGCAGAGTATTGACCTCTCGTCCCTCGTCGCCACAAAAATGTCATGAAAAATTTCTGACTAATGCCGTTAAATCCGGAATAGCTTTGATCTCTTTTTCTAGTCTAATTTCAATGCCAAGTGAAATTGTCTCTGCCAATTTATTGGTTCTAAAAAAAGAATAAACTGATAGGAATTTTGTATGGATAAGTTACGAAACTTTCCATTGCCATCGGGCTAAAACTTAAGAATTTAATGATAAATTAGGAAATTTTAGCTTTTAAAAAATATTGAACAAATTGTTCTTTTTACCAAAGACGGTTGTCGGCTTTATACAGTAAAGCGTAGGTAGCCTATCCATATTTTTTACGTAAATTATCAACATGCACAGGAAATTCATTTAATTATTTGTAGGTACCTACAGGAAATTAATTCAAGTATTTACCTACGTATTGAAACATAGTTTACCACACCCTTTTTACGGCTGGATACCTGACATCATTAATAAGTCAAAATTTACTCCTAACCCCAAACCGCATTTTATTTTTTCCTGTTCAAATGCAAGACATTTGCTTCGTCATGTCGCAAAATTACCGAGTTGTTGCGTAAGCCATGCGTCAGCGCCGCGCCTCTGCATTCTCGCTTCTGATTGGCTGGCTTACGTGACCTCTAGCGCGTAGAGAACGTTCAAATGTCAGGTTGTTTGAATTTGTATTTCGAATGCAATCTCTGTCTGGTAATTTATTATTTTATTTCTCGCTCTATACATTGCAATATTTTGACTAGCTATTAAATACCGTACTTAGACAGTTGCTTAAGTTGGTAGCTTGGTAGTCAATTTAAGTAAAAGCTTTACGTTATCTACGCATAATTTTGTTGGTTTTCAGAAATAATGTATGAGAGATTATTTATTCGTCTAATTTGAAGTTATAAATCCTTTATTTATATCCTGTAGTTTAGTTATAGATTCTAAACTAGACCAATATCATGCTATTTTATCTATCATATTTTTCTATCAGATTCCAATATATTAAAATTCTTTGTCAATACCATGATTTTAGGTTTGTTGAAGTCAATATTTATTTACTAAGACAAGCCTTATGGATCTTGTTAGTTGGATGACCCATAAATGTCACAATGGCTACCATTCTGGACCTCAGTTCGATAGGTGCTGGTTTCAATTCCCAGCTAGGAAGTCTGAATCATGAATTCTGTTCTCGGTCTGGGTGTGTCCTTTGACTATGTGTGTTGTCCATGGCACCATACAGGAAATTCTAATAGAGTCGTGATTTTGTAGTGTCTGTTATTATTATAAGTGTAGTTGCGTCTGGGGGTGTTGCCAATGCCTCTCACCAATTTAGCACCACCTTCCTCTAGTCATAAAGCAGTTGCGTCATTGTATCAAATGACACGTCAATCATGACAACACTATTACGAATTTCACCTCTAAGCTGATTGAAATAAGGAAGTAGGGTGCTGAAGCCAATTATGCGTTTCAAGCGTAAAAACAAAATTGTTTCAAATTAAACTCAAGGTTGGTATTGACGTGCAAATCCTGATGGGGGATACTTATTGCGTATTATTGCAGCATGCCCAAGAGATGCAATTGGTTGTTTAGAATTGTTTATTGCCACACCTTTTCTTTCTTTTCCTGAGCTTTATAGATGCTCTTTATACGGTAGCTGTAATTGACAAACTAAAGGAATCTATCGACAAGGGAGTACATAATCTATTGATTAATATGGACTTTTGACTGTATAGCTTATTTAAAACATTCCACGTATACTAGTGACTTAATGTCTAATTCTCTAAGGAACCGTAGAATTTATTGTAACAATAGTTTGGGTAAAACTGTCTTGTTAATAAATATTAGTTGTCCAATTAGTAATTGGTATTTTTCCCACTCAAAATTTTGGGAACCCAATATTAGTAAGCCGGAAAGTCTTGAGCGTCTTTAGAGCTTAGCATACTCGCAATTTCGTTAATAGACACTATCCGTGAGAGAAGTCTATACTCTAAAATATGACTCCGGTTCAGCCATATTTCACCTATCTTATTGCCCATATTTTCATAGAGTCAACAGTCTAACACCTTGTGAACATAAGGTCCACATGTGATAGAACACAGTGGTACTTTCCGATAGCGCGTAAACACCTTGATTAATGGGTTTTTTACCATCTAAACATTGACTGTTGGTGTTAGCTGCGTCGTTAACAGCAACCAAAGTGTCATTTTGATGGATGCATTTGTTTTTATGTTTATCTTCAGTGTTTGATAACATTGTTTTAGAATCTTTGTTGCTTGGGACCTGCTTCCGAGATGCTGTAACTGCTCTTTGTGCTGGTTTTATATTTCTGTTGACTATCTATTTTAATTTAAACCTCAATAAAAGACTTATGAGACTCTGTTCTGCAACATATTTCATCTCGTTTGATTTCATCTCTTACTTTTCCATATCAGGTATACCTGATCTTCTATTTTGCCGTTTCTCTTAAAGGAAAAGTGTTGCTTTGATGACGTTGAATAATTCTAATAGTTTGGCTGGTCCTTTGAAATATTTTGACAACAGCACTAGCGAGTAAACTACATAATTGTTCTTATTGTCTCTATCTACGAAAAATAAGTCTTCACTTGCTTTCCTAGATATACCAGTAAAACTAAGTTGTGGAACATTATAACTAACATGGACCAATGCAAATCCAATCCAAATTTTATTTAGAACAGAAAGTTTCTTATGTGAACTCATTGCAATGTGCAATTCTTCGAGGCAATGAGCGTGTACGTGGAATTGTGTTATTGGCAACAATAGCCTGTTTCATGTATTCCTGTTTTATGTACACAGCATCAATTCTGCTCGTTTCAGCTACTCTCATGCCTAAATCGTAAAGTTGTATGTAAATTGATGTGGTAATTTATGTATGGAGTATAATTTTAATGCATAAATAAAATCATTGTTTTGTGGTACCTAACCTTTTTAAATTTAGACACTACGTTACTAATTTTTCAGATATTTAATGGTAATTTGTACAAGGTAAAGTTATTTTCGTGTGAACCTTGGTTTTAAAAAATGTTAAGGACGCATATTTAGGATAGTTTTAAGAGAAAAAAAAAAGAAAAAACATTAAGTTTGCTCTGTACACAAGTGGGTATTGTAAAACGAAGTATTTCCGTGGGAGGCACGCTTGTCTGAAAATTGTTTTGCAGACAGAGCAAGTTGTTATCGTGAATTTAAAACGGGATTGTTATAGTTACTTATTTCTCGTTTTGAAAATGAAATATCCTTTTTATAGTTTTTCTTAGGCAACAGAGGTCTCGATAAAAAATATATAGATTTAGTCTTCAGAAAAAAAATGTGAGGTCAATTTATTTTTACGATCTGACGTTTTTATTTGTTCCGAAGACCGAGTTTCTATATTTCGAAAGTAAACGTGACAGGAAAATTTCATACCTCTTCTCAAAGATGCTAGAAGTTTATGAAAGAAAGATATTACTTCCCCGTGTTTCAGAGTTATGTATCTAGCACATTTCTTAAAAAAGCCTAAATCAATAGAGAAAATGAAAGACTTATAATTAAATATTTCCAATTTATCTTTACTCAGTACCTAGTTTACAGACATACTGTCGTTAAGCAAAAACCTTATCTTTTTAATGTAAAACGAAATGGCTTTTTTATCAAAAATACTTGTAATTCGACAGTGAAAGTGAAATTTAATGTAAAATTGAAATATTGCAATGCTGATAAGCAATCGTTAATGTTACCTTGTTATAAACTTATCTTTTTCATGTTATTTATAAAAATATCTAAAATACTTTGTAATTATAACTAGGAAAGCATTATTGATATATAAATATAGTACCAATAATATATTTCAAACGTAACTGGTTCACTTAAAAATTTTAAAATATTTTTCGTGACGCGTTTGCTAAAGCTATATGAAAATTATAAGGTCTCCAGACCTGACGTGGAAAACTGAGCGAACGATCGAACTAGACAAAAATGATGTTGAGGAACAACGTCTGCCCAGTCTTCTAGTATAGTAATATATTGGAATAATCTTCCGGCAGGTTTCATTCTAGGTCACAGACCAATAAGTTGATACCTTTTTGCAACGAGCACTGCTGTGCTAAGACAGACCTGAACCATTTCAAGGTCTCCGACTTTCTAAAGTGCATAGAACATGTTGTGTAGGCGACAGCGATTTGAATAAACACTAGTCTTACGCACTCGGTTCGTCTCGTAGACCCTTCACTCGCTATCCCATGCGAACAAACCCGATTCTCAGTCATAAATCTCCCGTCATAAAAGCTACAAAGTTGCTATGCTTCATTTATATCGGTGCACCGATGTAGTAGTATACAAGTTTTCATACTTAGTTGGAGAATTCCCTGTGTTGCTGGTAACAGATAATGAATGAAAACCTTCCCAAAAACATATTTGTCACAGGAAGGTTTGCCAAGCCCTCTGCGGTGAACTTAGGTAAATAATTTGTCATGAGGTACTTCCCACGTAAAACGTAATTCCCAATAAAAACAATGACAATTAAATATTGGTAGAACCATCATTTTATATTCTACATACCTACTTACTTTGGTTTCAATTTCCATGAACGGTCCACTACTGAGCACGGGTCTCTCCTCATAAATGAGGAGGCCTAGAGCATACTTCACCACGCTGCTCCAGTGCGGATTAGAACCTACCTACTTAATTCTGCCCAATTTTAAAATTTTGTAGTTCTTATTTGTCTCTTAAATTGGAAATTAAAAATGAAATGAGTAACAGATCCTGTTAAAAAACCAGTTTTGTTTAACATACTCATATATTCCAACTGTATTCCGCTAATTTTCATTCTACTTAACTGTTTACATTAGTCTGTGGTATGCGCGCGCGCCGATGACGTCACGGAGGCACGGTAGGGTCGACCAATCATAGCTCAGGATACGCGGAGGCTCGTCGTTCGACATAATGGCGTCGATAGAAGACCACGTGGTATTGCAGTAGCACATTTAACGATATTGGTGGGAATTTCCATACTGTTGACTGATTACTCTGATTAGTAAAGTGCATGCTCAACATTAATTAATGATAAATGTCTGGTGCTGATTCTGTGTTTGTTCTTGTTAAAGGTAATAACGTTTGTCTGATATGGTCTTTATTGGACGTTCGAACTAATGAGAATTATAGGAGGATATGATTGAGTTAATATGTGCATAATGTAACGTGCAAAGTCTAGTAAGTTTTCCATCAATTAGGCTGTAGCAGTGTATTTCCTTGGTAATTATTTCATAGTGTTGCGTAGAGCGATCGTCATGCAACCGTGGGTGCGGTCGGAAATAGGATGGGTGACCACTAGTGGTCAATTGCTAAAGCGCCTATGTGCTTCGGAAGGCACGTTAAGTGCGTTTCTTTTGGTTGTTGTCGTTAGATGACTGTCGTTAAACCATGTCGGAGTCCTTAAAGCGGTATGGAAAATCTTCTAATACTTGTGTTGGCCTTTATCCCCTGCGCCAATCCGCAAGTTAATGTTTGAGTTCGTATTATCTATGTAACAATGTCTTGACATAGTTTCATTGTAATTTATAGGTTTGATCTTTTGACAATAAAAACAGATTCCAACAACGATAATCCTAGATGTTAATGTAAGCAGTAAGCCAGAAGAAAACGGGTGACCTTTATATTTGATAGTTGAAAATCCTGTTTTAATAACAAGTTCTTATAGGCCAAAATTATTTGTATCTAAATATGGTTTGCTAATCAGGTCTAGAGAATGGGTTGCACAATATATTTTTTAGTGTAATTCTAGTGGCCTGCCCTCGCTTCGCTTCGATATCTTTTACTTGTTATCCCGGATGTGAAACCGTTGCCAGGGCTAGACTCTGAAGAAAACAAGCCATGGTGATTATAAAAGAACAGGTATTTTTAATACAATTTTATATACCTCACTAAGAGTTATTTTAGGACCCTTGTCTAATGAGTCTTAATGGGCGCGACAATGTAATGTATCTTATCTACTATCTTGTGCAAACCTGTCGATAGAATGACGTGGCATGATAAGCTTTTAACTGAAAGATGTCAGTTTTCTGTTATCTAATTAACTAAAAGTACTGATAATATCTACAACAATTAACAACAGCAAAATTAACTTTTGCTAGACCGATCTAGTGAAAATTGAATAATGTTCGTGCATTTTACACGAACTAGGGCAGATCTGTGGAACGTGATTCTACAGTATTTTCATTTGCTGGAAGTCTACTGGAAGGGACTCCAAAGATGCTGACATCATAATGGAAGGCTAGAGACCCATAGAAATTGATCTATTAGTTATTTCTCTAATACATCTGCTCCTTCTTTAACACTACGAAGGTTCGACTACTAACCTAAAAGTCCCAAAGCGAAATTTCCCTCGATTGAATAACATTACAGTATTCCTTCACTAAGTGGACATATCCTTATAGAGGTATTTGAAAAGTTAACATGACAAGCTTCTATCACTATTTACATGCTGTTATTTACAACTGTTGGTACTTACTATAATCAATAAATAAGGAAAAATGAGAACGACGTACTTAATATCGTGCGACGTAGCACATAACCATGGTCCCAATCAAATGCTTCCGTCATCCGACAATGTTATAGATGGCAAATAAATTGCATATTATTAAAACAAATTGGCCAAATTATAACTTTAATTTTAGGCTATGAAGTCATCTGACGAGTATGCAAGTGGATGTGTTGGTCTTAATACTTTAGTCGTCTTGACTTGTTATTCAATTGTCCTTTAATTCATAGCTTTTGCTTTATTTTTATCACCTTCATGTTAATAAAACTTGTCTCCTTATTATTCTTTTTTTGTAGAAATAGCTCCGAAAGAAGTAAAAGATTCTCGATATGGAAATTGGTGTCAGCGTTGCTAATAGATACATTTGGTTTACTACTATTTATTATCTTTTGTAGATTTCTCTCCTGGTTTCTTAGTTTCTTGACGTGGTGATTATTTGATTTTAGGTAAATATCTTCCTTATTTCACAGGAAAATTATAATCGTAGTATCGTATAACATTTAGTTCTAGATATTTATGACTGGAATATTTGTTTAGCTATGCGGCCCCGTGTTGACACACGTGTGTGTGAAACTATCAAACAACTCGATAGACAGTGTATCTTTGTGTGGAACAAGCCATAGCGTTTGATAGAAAACCGCATGCACTAGTCGTTTTATTATTATTAGTATTATTTATTGCTATGAAGTAATATGTTGTACAGATTTATTGCATTTGCCTGAAGTAATTTATTGATATATATAAACGTGGATATAAGATATACTTAATAGAAATAGATTTGCAACTGTTTGGAGTATTACAGGTAGCTTTTTTGCACCACTACTTTTCTATCTTGACTTAAAAGTAATAAATTAGTGTACATTTTGTTATTCGATTTAATTTATTCTAAAATAATAATTTCGTATTAACGCTTATAATACATTTTAGACCACACACAAAGAGGATGGACTACAAAATAGGTGTATTAACTGCATGCGACCACATCCATTACACTCCTCTTACAATGTAACTGAATTTGAATGTTATGCCTGGTTTATTAAAGTTGAAATTCGTTTGCATGACAGTGTTTGCGAATCTTCTTCAAGCTACGCATGACGTTTGAACAATCGTGGACTATGATACGCGTTGGTTCGGTAAGAGGGAAATGTATGATATTGCTATGATTGGCAGATTGAGTGTCATTAAATGATGAGTGCTGTGCAAAGTGGCCAACGACAGCGTAGATTTTTCTATGAAGAATAAATGAATTGTTATTTTGCTGCATATTGTCTAGAGATAAATAAATATTTACACACACATAATACAAATCCGAAAACCGTTCTAGATTTCTTGCATGACATTTTAAATGATTTTTTGAAACTCGTAGGCAACATAAAAGAACATGAAGTTTTGAAAGGTTTCATCCATTATGTGATCATTAAATATGGTTTATGTTACCATATACAGTAAATGGATGATGCGGAACTAACTTGAATGGTTAATAAGTATAGATTAGACACACAGCACAGGGCTTATGAAACTTGACACCATTTCGTTTGGTTGTCACAATATATTTTATTGTTTCTATATTGAACTGTGTAGCTATAAGATATTATATTGCTAGAGCAAAACAAATTCAGATTGACAGCTTGAATCATTAGGTTATTGTTATTGCGTACCTATCAAACAAACTTGACTTTGCTCCACAACGGCCTTTGACATGTAAACAATACGTAACCATCAGTTAAATGTTTGTTTATCACTAGACTACAGCAGAGATTTCAACTTGTATGTATGTTCTTCCCCGTAAAACTTCTTGGTTCTGTTGATGGTTAATTTACTGCGATAAAAGTGCAAGGTTCAACTTATTTTTGTCTCTATTTTGTGGAGATAAGTGTCTTAATCGCTCTCGTATGGTTGAAGTAAAGTACCGTTGATTCCTTCATAGGTTTAGCTTACTCCCAAAACCTATTTGTACTTATTAATTTCCGTTTTGTTCTCTTCTGACTTATTTTTTTAACTGGCCTAGTGCGTGTCGCACTAGGTACGTTTTAAGTTCCGTAGTTATGTTTGTGTAGTTCATAAACTTATGATTGATACTTATTTTACAATTAAGTGCGTTTTCGAAGTTATTAGTGGAAGTTGTATGAAATTTTTCTTTTACTAAAATTAAAGTAAACCTGTACTAAGCCGTGGACGCACAGTACGGAAACATTTAAATTCTTTTTAACTACGAAACTCTAATTTTCGTACCAATTTAAATCGAAATTCATAGATCAATTCAAGAAGTTTATACAGCCGTATTGGTTGATCGAAGTTACTTCCCGTCTTTACTACCGCTTCACGTTGCGGTAGTTTTTGGGAATCATGCCAATTTGAGTTGGGATATAATTGGAACTGTTTAACTTGATATTGTCAAGAGAAAGCCCTTGAATCTTTTAAAATTTAAAATGCTGACGAAACTAGGAAGGCACGGAATTTCTACGTATTAAAACCTTAACCCATAGCACTTGTAGTGGCAACATATAAAACTATAACATTAAGTGTTTTAAGATTAAACCAGTGTAAAGCACGATAATTATAAATTGCATAATAAATACCAGTGGGGATTCTTACGTCATTTGTTTGTTCTACTATTACAACATTTCTCGATAGCCAAGCATTATTTTTACTTGATCAGTATTTTTCTGTATCTGCACGTGAATGATTTGATGGTATGAGCTACTTGTTTTTTTAATTTGTTAGCTCTGTAACAGGTGATGATTTAGCATTATTTGATTTGCTTTTCTTATTCACGCTACATAAATAGGTTTTGCTTTGTAATTTTTTGTCATCGTTTCAGTATTCGATAGGCTAGTCTTAGGCTGTTTTTTTTCTTAACAGATTTATTCTCATCTTAACAGATGTAGTTGACAGATTAAATCACAGGTGGCGGTGTCATAGGACAAAATATAGCCTATGTAATTTTAACGATGAAGACGAATCTAATGACACCTCATACGTTGAAATCGGTCAAGCCATTTTAGCTATGGATAGTGCTAAAGAATTGGATATGTATGCTCGAAAACACATGTCCCTCCTGATATAGGTACCTAATAGCATGTTATAGGTTAGTAGCATTTCTAAAGCACTCACCTCACGGTTAAACAGGTCTTTGACAGTTAGGTCTTCAGGTAGAAACCGCATCGCATGATCAACGGCCAACCAATCAGGGCTAAGAACGCGGGCGCACCCACTTGTATCGACGTTTTAAAGCCTGTCTACTTCGTTCAATATTGCTGAATGTGTAAAAATTATCAAAAAAGATAAGAACCTTTCTGATTTCTGTCACTTCATTTACCTGCTAGCTATTTACTGATAATGGTACACTTGTTTTGCCAATATCAGTAATTTTTTGTTGGTACATTTTTGGTATAAGAGACTCCACCCTTCCTAGTTCCTAATCTAACTTCTTCTATTGGTAGAGTACTGTGTTAAGCCACGTAGAAGGCTAAAGCGTCAGCTCTTTTCAGTATTCAGGTCGTTGAACTCCGGACTGCTTAGTTCAATTTGACGATATTCGTGCGTGATGGAAAGGCTTTCCTACCTAGCGTCTTTTTACAATGTAATATTTAATGTAACGTTAAAGGTTTCGGTTCAACTGATGGAGATATAGGATTAGGGGTTCCTTTGGCATCCTGAGCCTTTCTTAATTGTTTACGTAGGTAATTCGAAATGTATTTCTTAGTTCGAGCGTGACTGTGTCTTAGTCAATGGACTTCCTACTCTTTTTTAACGTAGAAGCAGCCCGCATTAAGTTTAAATTATTAAGAGTTAAGAAGCTAACTTTGGATCTCGTTTTAAGAAATGCGGGCACTAAGGAAATTGAAGCTTACTTGGAGAAGTTTCCGGACCTCAAGTTTAATTTCATATATGGTACATACGTTACAAAATAGTCTGGTTCGTTTGTCCGTGTGTTGTCTTCAACCCGTGCCCTATAGTGGCATTCGTGGCTTGGTATAGTGTCATTCGTGGAAGCCATTTGTATCTTTTTTTCGCATTGAAGGTTGCTTACTAGAGAAATGAACGGTGTAACAGGTGGTCAAACAAACATCTGAGTAAACATTTTTATATTTATATTTTACATCGTATTTATATAATAATGAAAATTTTAATAGGTTAGGTACTACTTAAGTTTAATTAACGTATCATATATTTTTATTCCAACGATATGTTTATATTGTGTTGTGTTTCAAACACAAGTCACTGATTACATATTAATTAGTTCACATAAAATGTATTCGTAATGTTAGCGCAATTACATTTTATTAAAAAAAATTGTATGCTTATCACGTAAAGGTTGTTTTCTTAATTCGTTACGTAAGTCTCTAGTTACCGCTAGGAGAGACGTGCACTAAAATGCGTAGCGCACGAACTGTTTGCAAAACGGCCTTGCCCGATGTCTTTTCAAAACTGCCTTAATTCGACAATCAGCGGACGCAAAGACGCAATCCACAATGCGTCATTATCGTCCACCGGCACACACTCAAACAATTGTATGATCACGTCACTTTCATCCGACGTTTGACTGATGTGTGTGTCTACACCGCGATGTGAAACAATCGTTTTTCAGTCAGTTGATACCGGATCGTTGCGCGGTGCGGACGTGTTGGTGTTCGCGTTGTAATACTCTTCGTAAATTACAGTACAGTGTAGTGCTAGGATTACTCGATCTTGTTTCTCGGTGAGTAACTCTACCTTGATGTCGCAAGTCTTCGCATTGATCTTGTTCTGTTCCGGTCATGTTGTGGCTAGAAATAAACTTTTTGGCACAACACGCTACTACCTACCCTTGACTAAAGCAATGACATTGCTCCATTCAACATACTCGTGTCAT
Organism: Lerema accius; assembly: GCA_001278395.1. Lineage (NCBI taxonomy): Eukaryota > Metazoa > Arthropoda > Insecta > Lepidoptera > Hesperiidae > Lerema > Lerema accius. Next base: position 54,409 of record LGAG01000259.1, read on the forward strand.
TTTACATGTGGAAAAATATATCATTTTGTAACAATAAGTGAAAATTCTTCTTCACTTTTAAGGCTTTTAATTACATGCTGTCAAATACCTTTATCAGTGTCCTTTAACGTTAATTATTTATTATTCTAGTCTGCACTTTGATATAAGGACAAATAGTGTCTAGGTAGTAATGCTTCTTATTGCATAATACATACGTGTCATTCCGTTGATACAGGAAGGCACTTCTGTTCTTTTAGTATTTGCACTAGAGCAATTTTATTCACATTTAAACCACGGTGGATTGTTGCTGTTTCAACCATTGAATTTTCTGTTTATGGTTAATTGAAGAACAATGGTTTTAACGTAACTACTTTATAGTCATTAGTTGTTTAACACGTTTCGTAATCACCTGAAAATTATTGGTTTTGGTATAAATAACAATTGGCAAATACTTGTGTACAAACCAGAGCCAAGTCTCGTATTATCTCGTAATCTCAGCCTTCCAGTTTCAGATTGTTTAATTAACCTTCATTGTGATAGATAATTGAAGCCATTTGAAGAATCGTACGACGAGTCACGAGATAGTTTCGAATAAAATATAAAAGAAGCGTATTCTTCTTAATAATAGCATCTCGAATCCAAAGACGTTGAACGAAAATAAGTCATAAGATAAAGAATTTAGTCTAGCTTTTTAAATATTTGTCATTTTGTGCAGAATATATCGGTGCCAAATATTGCACATTACGTTTTTTATTCGTCTACATTCTTGATCTTGAGGTGCCGGATTTTAATGCGAAAGAAGCAGGTGCAAAAACTTACTTAATTATTTCAACTAGAATTACATTCACTTTTTATCGTAGCAAGAATTGCTTTTGAAATTTTGGATGTATTAATTACGATCCCACGCTGTAGTTGTTAAATATCACATTTTGACGTGTCAATACTAATTTATTATTCAACAAAGTTTTTGTCTATATTTTGTGTATATTCGACTGCTTTTAAAAGATTGACAAATTCTTTAAGGGTACCTATATGTCTTATCGTCAAAATTCGTAATACATGCAATGACATTATAATTACCGAGTTTATAACTTTGTTGTACACCTCTGTATATTTGTAAAGCATTGTAAAGTCTTTATTATTATGTGTTTAATCTCTTCGTCTGTAACAATTATATCTCGAAGTTAATCTTTATGACTAGAAACCGTAAGTCGGAATGAGATGGATGTGGATGGCAAGAGTGATTAATTTATCTGTTCTCAATTTGATAGCTTGCCAATTGTCTTTTTGAAGTTCAAGTCTGTTATTGTTTCTTCATATTTCTTTCGACACGTTTGTCTATTGCTTATTCTGATGGTTTCGGAAAATCTACAAGCAGGAGACTTTAATCCAGGACTTTCTCATGTTTTTTATTTACTTATAAGTATTTAATTGTCAGTAATACTGCGGTTTTGTGTGGCTCTCATCCACTGTTATACCTGAATCATGTCAAAATGCTTGAGACATGCATAAATTCTACTTTCACGATAATTCACATTTACATAATTACAATCACAATTTAACAAACTTTTATTGTGAATCAATACCATTTTCACTGAATCTCCAAAATTTTTTAACGATTTTAATTATTTGTCTTATGATGATAGCTGTGTTAAGCGTGTCATCTACATAAATAACCCTCAAGCAAAATGTTGACAACTGATGACTACAGCATAATGTATTAGGTAATCCACAAGAAACCTGAAAAATAAACAGAGGTTACGTCTGCAAGTCTGCACAAATGAAACACATGATCAGCTGATTTTTGTTGCGAAGTAAATGAAACCTCTTCGGTGCAATGGAGTTATCATCTAAAAATATAAAAGTAATCTATGTGTAATCATATGCTTGGGCTAAGTCACGTACTTATTATGTGAGCTCTATCATAGCTTCAGAGTCTAAAACTTGTAGTATCGTTAGAAATAGATTTGTATTTGTATGAATATGAAGGTTTAAAAAAAGCTGACAAGCTAATTGATAGTGATAATCCAGAATGAATATTAACCAGTTAACGTGTAGTGTATACAGTGCAAACTAGTAAAAAAAATACGAATATTTTTTGGTTGATACAACTTTTCCAAAGTAAAAGAAATTTTCCAATATTAAGAGAATTTCCAAGGATCATGCTGTAGGCAAATCATAAATTAAATTAGACATTTAAATTACAGTCAAGATATTTTAATACAACCTTGAACCTTGCAGCTGGTGTTAACTTACTGAATAGTGCGATGAATTGGAAAAAAAAAATGTGTTTTCAAGCTATCGTATTTCTTTTTAAAGTAGTCTCTCGTCAAAGTCATATTTGATCTGCAGAGGAATTTACCGATGTTATCCTGCATCCTATCTCGACTATTATGTTTACTGTGACTAGGTACATAGCTAGCACAAATATTCCTATCATCTATCTCAATGGTCAAATTTTCCTACCGGACGTGACTCTGCTATCACAAATCTTCCGCTCTAAGACGTGTGTTTCGTAACTATTATCGATTTTTTAAATTATCTTAGATTGTCTGTTGCAATTAAAAGAGATAATGTCTATATTTTTCTGCATAAATACTTCAGATTTGCGAATTTTATTGTCAGTTGTGGTTTGATCTTTGAGTCGTGCTGTTAAAGTAACTTGATAGCAATTTAGTGAGATAATTTTTGCAGTTTGCTTGGAAACGGGTATGTTGGATTTGCATATTTAATTTGAGTAACCAGTTATTTCGTTTATATCGGACTTTATGTTCTCATGGTGAAAAAGTTACGGATTTTATATTACAAATAGTAAATAATTTTATACTTAAATTGTACATTAATTAATTGCTATCATTACGTTACAATTATATAACTTTAGGAGATGACTTTAGGAGGAGACCTTGTCCTTAACTTATTGTTTTTTTTAAACCTTAGTTATAGTAATCATTTAAGTTTTTTTACTTCGCCTGTAATTTTATAATTTGAAATAATATTTTGTATTTCATTATAACTATAAATAAAACATGAATTAACAAGTCAAATTTTGGTTCAAGATATCATTAATTTTTAACGAACTGAATGCTTCGATTCTGTTTCGCGTGCCATTCTAGAAAAAATATTTATTATAGTCGACTTAACAACTTCAGTACCTCCTGTTTCCCTAATATTTTAAACCTCAATCGCTAACAGACCCAAAAGCTACTTGTATATATTAGAAGCATCGAAATCACAAATAGATATAAATGTAAAGGACAAACTATCGTCTACAACTGGATATATCCGGCAAGAAACATTACGATGAAGATCAAGGCAGTTTCGATAAATCTGTGTTGCGTTACCTTGAACCAATGTGCCTTCTACTTATCCATTCATCTGTCGTTTTCTTGGTGAAATTTTCCTTATATGTATTAAGGGCTATCGTAATTTTTAATGTCTTAAGACGTATCAATGATACGAGTTTTGTTGAGACTTATTTGTGTTGTTATAACATTTAGGATTAGTTTGGATTTTACTCCTTTTTATTCATTCGTCATCATGTATCAAAAATCACTTGGGTTTTCAGTGTCTTCTTCTTTAACTCGTTAATCTTTACATTTTCTGGAGTAGTTTGTCTTTAGACTCGAAATTTCTAGAAAGTCATTACCGTTATTGTTACTTTTATGAGAACATCCTTGATATTCGGAAGGCGTAACTGTTTCGCTGAATACAATTGTCCGTTCCACATTGGCACAATACATTACATATGTACACGTTGCAAATTGCTCTAATTTGATCTAATTTTCCTGTTATTGTCGCCCACGTAAGTCTCCAACGGCTTATTCAGACAAATTGATACAGACTATATATAGTGCACTTTTGATTATGACCTCTTCGTGTGTCGTCAAGTTAATGTCAGCATTTGTGAAAATTTGAACCTATTTATAGGTTTCCTTGTAGGTTAAAACTGTATTCGTTCGTTGGTTAGCAAGCTAATTGAAACTGAATCCAAATTTACAATTAAATAACTTTTCAGCAACCGAAATGTTAATTACATTAAGGTACTTGGAAGTACGTTTATCTGTCAGCTTTCTACTTTTTAGTTGTTTTCTTTTCCTTACACGATAAAACACTCTTTTTTAAATCAAATCCTTTTGGGGCAGTTTTTTTTGCAAGAAACATAATATAACTGTTGTTTGAAAAAAATAACTGTTACTTCAAGATAATGCTATTTATATCCTAAGTTTTCTGTAACAATGATATCATTGTCTCGTACAGTTAATATTGCTTCTAAGAGTTAAAGTATTTGTTTATATATTATTTCCAATGAAGATAATATTAATGTGACATTTTTAAAATAAACAAATGAAGTTAGTACGTGGGCTTTCACGTTATTTTTCTTTATTTGTTGATTTGTTACAATCATATTTAACGCTTTGTTTGACAGATAATGCAACATTACTAATAATATTAAATTTGTAAAATCCCTGTTATATTTTCTATTATTTCTGGATCTATAATGAAGATCATTTCGTAATTTTGGGTCTGCTGCTTTCTTTATTATGCTTAATTGTTTTATATGCACATAACATCGATGTATGGCATAGCAAATCAGTCACGTTTGAATATTTTGAATCATCATTTTGTTGATGGTGTATCGTGGTGTCATTGAACCGATGGAATTGATCAAGTTCAAGGACTTGTGGAATGTCACGTATGACGTTAAGTAACACATGTTAATTATGTCGTATTATTGCCTATGTTCACGTAAACCATGCCGGTATAACTTACCGTTAGGTGATTAATCTGTTTTCTTATCGATGTTAATTATTATTTTATCCTATCCAATTTGTTTATAAAGCTGACCCATTTATACTACCAATCGTTCCCCACAGATGTCAATAATAATTAGTATTCTGTTTATGTTTACTATTGTATGTCATCTACGATTGTAAATTTATCAAAACTAATAAATAATATGACAATAATTTAGAGAAACAATTAGTCGTTATAGTTAAAGAAAGTAATAAAATATACGTTTAAAAATTAACCATGACTACATTTGCAAAATAATAAAATGTAAAGACATATCAATAAGACTGTCGCTAAGTACTTATAAAATGAGACATATTAGTAGACTCGCGAAGATTTACAACACGCGGAGATTTCATTGCACTGGTAAATGAAATGTAATTGTTAGTCACGTGCACAGACGTTTGTTTATAGAGAACTAGCAATCGCTCGCGTCTCCCCCGCATAATTTTGCGGTTTTCGCAATATTTTTTATTGTTGCTCCTCTCCTATTCATCTTAGCGTGATGTTATAATGCCTATAGCCTTCCTCGATTAATGAACTATCTTACAGTAAAATAATTTTTCTAATCTGTTCGGTAGTTTCTGAGATTAGCGCGTCCAAACAAAGGTGTCTGTCTCGTTTTGGTACTACCTGTCTTGGACCTTGGTATGTCTGATCAAAGTCGCAGAAGTAATCGAAGTCCAGAATTAAATTTACCTGTTTCAATGACATCTTATTTTGTGAAGGGTAAGGTTTAGATTCGAAGACTTTAGTACTAAAATGGTGCATTTAGTATTTAACTTTTTAGTAGGTTTTAAGTGCAGACATGGTTCTGTAATCAACCTTACGATAGGGCTATAGGAATTAAATTTTTTGTACAGATATTGCTTCAATTTTTTTGTAAATTACAAGTGTGGGATTTTACTTAAATATATCCAGTTATAACAGCAGCAATTTACCTTTGAATTACTTAAAAAAAGTACTTCGCCTTCAATGGAAAATTCCCTGACAAGATACGAGTACGTATAATTGCCAAATTAGATACTATATCGTATTACGTACGTAGTTATAGTTCACAGTTCTATTAAAAGCCATAAATATAAGGACACACCCACTACAATGCTACTATGTTGACAGACAGACGAAGTAATAAATGTTTGTGGTTTGCTAACAATTACATAAGAAACTGTTTTACATCTGACTTTGTCTATATCCTACGCAAATTAACATATTTCGCGCAGTTTGAATTATAATTTTTGTTTATAAAAAAATTTTGGACAAAAATCATCATTTGAAACGAAACCAGACAAAGGTTTCGGTAGGTATGTTTTTAATATTTTTGTAAAAAAACGATTGTATAAACAAGTTCAAACAAAAAGTAGTGCAAAGTTAAACATTTTTTATCTTCATAAAATTTTCCTGATGATAAACTTTATTTTGATAAGAATAAGAATTTAACAATGCCTAAATTATCCCGAAAGATTATAGGTATTAGGCGTCACGTTCATTAATCCATCTAAAGTATGTCAATTTCTACTCTCTATAGCCACAATAGCTTTACGGATTATATCTTAAAAGGTGTTATTAGATACTAGACGATGCCCGCGGCTCCGCCCGCGGAAAAGTCGATAAACAAAATATTGATTTCATCCCAAGGGAACCTATAATCGGGATAAAATGTATCCTATGTCCTATTCCTGGATGCAACCTATCTGTGTACCAAGTTTCAGCTTAATCCGTTTAACGGTTAGACCGTGAAGGAGGGACAAACATCCAAATATCCAAACATCCAAATATCCAAACATCTTTACAAACTTTCACATTTATAATATTAGTAGGATGTGTCCATTAAAAAAAAAAAAATAAGAGTGTAGAATTCTGTCCATCAAAAAATATAACGTATGTCACTTTCACACTGAGCGAACGCAATGACATCTCACACGTTGAACTCCGTCAAGTTTTCTAGACTGTAGAGTATGCCAAAGAAATGAACGCTCTAAAAAAAATTAAAAATTATATAAAAACTCATCCATCACCGATACTACTCATCTTTACAAAACAATTCATCCTGGACATTGTAGCATACCTGTCGCCAAAACGTATTTACATCAATGATTGACAAATTCTCTTTGAAACATTACGCAGGCAGATGTCTGCCAAGTTCTATTACCAAATTATTTATAGTAATCACACCATACGTCCGCACAAACAGCCATGACGTGGGGAGGTGTGACCGTCGGATGGTAGCTTGAGACCACGTGCAGTTGCGCACGCGCACCTAAGATAGAGTATGGTATGCATAGAGAAGACAGTCTATTTAAAATTATAGAGTGAAAGCAGTGAAAGACAGTTTGTCAGCAATGCCGTGGTAACCTATAATTTAGAGTCTAAATTATACTACCTATATTTACTTAGTATCCAATATTTTTTGTATTTTTATTTTTTATTTTTATATCACTACTGTACTTTTAATTGTAAGTCTTGTTAGTTATCCAATAAAAATAAAATTCAGCGACGTTTTTTCACTTAGCAGTATGTTACGTTTTTTCACTTTCACGTAGCAGTTTGTAATGGAATAAAATAAAAGGACCAAATGAATGGGGGAAGTCTATGGAAAGTCAAAATATATTATAATACAGTCTATGTCATACTAAAAACACCTGATCGATGTTAATTTTCTGATGATTACTAATATTTTGTACTGAAAAATCACTGCGTACTGCTTTTCAGTGGAAGTTGATTTATAAATAGTCATTCTTCAAGCGATTTAAACATTTATTACGCTCTTTTCTAAAGCTCGGTCGGAAGGGATCATTAGGATGTGCGTACGTGTGGAACCGCCCGTGACGCACTTGCCGTGTCTACGTGACAGTTAGTCTGTGGTCAGAGAGGGTGGGATGGTCTCACGTGACACACTGCATTCAAATTTCGAAGACGTCACGTCGACCGTCACGCCCAATAAGATTAAAATAAACAATGCAGGTATATTTTGTTAGTCGCTTCGAGTTCGGAAACATGATTTGCAACTTTGAGTTTTAACTTGTAAGTTGTAAAATTCTCTGTTACTTTTTTGGTCGAATTTAAATTAAATGTTTTTTGAATGTAGATGTTTATTGAAGGAAGACTCCTTGATAATAATAGAACTTCTTATAGTCAGGTTCTAGCCTTACATTTGCATTACAAATCATAGTGAATACTAATAAAAATAAACTTTTTAATTATTTATACTGGTACAAAAATATAGAACACAGTATGAGTGAAAACATATTGTAAATTTACTTTTTTGTAAGCATCGTGTCCATGTAAGGCCGAAAATGAGCAATTTGCCAATGAGCCCTTTGAATAACGAATTTAAATTGCTGTTATAGGTCTGGATGTCTTTTGTCCATGGTACCCACGCGCCACGTCACAAATCTAAACGGATTATAATTGTGCGTTAATGTATTTAAACTGTTTAAAGTCACAAGACTGTTTCCAATATCTTACTAATATTATAACTGTGAAAGTTTGTAAGGATGTTTGGATATTTGGATGTTTGTCCCTCCTTCACGCTTCAACCGTTGTACGGATTAAGCTGAAATTTGGCGCACAGATAGATTGGATTCAGGAATAGGACATAGGATAGATTTTATCCCGTTTAGAGGTTCCCTTGGGATGAACTCTACTCTTCCGCGGGCAAAGCCGCGGGTATCGTCTAGTAACACTATAAAAACGCATTAGTTTTAGTTCCCAAGGTTGGCGAAGGTAAGGGTAATCTTCCAATTGATACGGGGCAATTGGCAGAGGCAGGAAGGGAACACTTGATGCCGTGTTTAAACAGCATTGGGATTAGCATTTACATGAGGAGGGAGTAGGGAGGATATTTTAGGCATACATCGTTTCGGCGTGCATAGTTTAGGCGTTTCATAGTACTCGTATTAGTTAGGTAGCTAGACTGTCTGTTCATTTATCAGTTACTAGACGATGCCCGCGGCTTAGCCCGCGGAAAATTCGTTGAACAAAATATTGAATTATCCCATGGGAACCTATAATCGGCACACGATCTATCTTATGTCCTATTCCTGGATGCAAACTATCTATGTGCCAAATTTCAGCTTAATCCGTTCAACGGGTAGAGCGTGAAGGACGTACAAACATCCACACAAACTTTCACATTTATAATATTGAGTAGGATTTACATAAACTAGCTCTACAATTCGTTATCATCTGCATTACATTATTGTTATCTTACAAGTTTTTCCTTAGTGACATGCATGCGATGTAGGTATTTTATGCATATCTTTATCTATAATTGAATTTCATGATTCAAAGATGGGTAATTGATATGAATCATTGATTAAATTTACTGATTATTCATTAGTTATTGTTAATATTTTATCATAATTTACAAAGTCATTTAGTTTTAAAATAATAAAAATTTTAAAAATATTACTTAATATTTTTTTCCCACTAAATACATCTCTGTCTATACAAAAACTATAGCTTGGTTCCATGACAATGATTCATCATCTATTTTATTTTTATTTATCCCTTTGCAAGGTGTCGACTACCAGTGTTTAATTTCCTGCATAGCTATTTATATGCTGATGAGCCTCTTTATAACTGTTGCTAGCCCGGCATTTTATTGTTAGCATTTTTATTTATAGAACATGGTTGTAATGTAATGAGATCATTTTAGTTTTTTAATCAGTCATTTGAAGTAAATGTACTAAGGTAAGGTGGGGTAAGACTAACACACGGGACAAGACTAACACTGTCTATTATCTCGATATGCACTTGAAGAAACGACATGTGTGTGTTTTAGCCGAGAACATTTACGTTTGTTCTATCTTACAGACTGGAAGAATTTCGTATTTAAGCTATACGTATCGAGATAATAGACAGTGTTAGTCTTGCCCCGTGTGTTAGTCTTGCCCCACCTTACCTTATATGAATCTCGACTGTCGACGTATATGTTGACATTCTTGACAAGCTGTTTGGAAATTGAATCTGGAATCTGCTTTAACTTTAGGCAGAATTGTTACAGACTTACTTTTTAGACTTTTTAGACACTGGACAGTAATTGTTATAACAGATCATAAAATCGATCTAGAAATTGGTTTTCGTGCGATAAGAATTTTGAAGCCAATTCCGCGGGCGTCGTCTAGTTTATAAATCAATAAGACGACGCCCGCGACTTCGTCTGCGAAAGAGTAATTAAAAAATAATTGAATATTCTATGGGTACCTATAA
>LGAG01000259.1:74222-86482 GCA_001278395.1 Lerema accius
AATTGTATGAAATCTATCAATTAAGTGGGCCAGCGTGGTGGACTACGGCCTGTATAGTGATATAAAATCTGAGCCCAATAGTAGCATAGTTCGGTAACTTAAATTTTTTTTTTCAGACATTTCGATACAATGGATAAGAAAGAAGAAATGTACGCGGAGTTGAAAGCCGCCGCAGAGTCCGGCTGGGACTTCTCCTCTAGATGGTTTATACTCAATGGAACTAATAAAGGTGACTATTGAAACATGATATTATAAAGTTACATTCAGATTCAATATTCATTTATTTTCTCTTAAGAACTATCAGCTTTCATAACGAGCAACGAATATACCACAATATAAATTATGTTACAATCCGTCAAACAATTACGTTATAGAGGGTACCAAAGATATTGATATACATACTCACATACACGCACACGCATCCAAATACACGCACGTACGAAAGCGCATAGACACGCACGCACGCACGCACACAGACAAGCACGCATATACGCACACACATGCTCTCTCTCTCTCTCTCTCTCTCTCTCATAACTCTTACTTTTTCAGCATAGTCAGTTATAACTTATAGTAACTTCCATTTTCCAGGTAACCTAACGAATCTAAAGACTCGTTCAATAGTGCCGGTGGATCTAAACGCTATTCTCTGTTGGAACGCCCTGCTGATGGCGCAGTTCCACACCAGTCTGGACAACGTGGAGAAGGCGCAGTATTATTCCGACGTCCACGCTAGATTTATGGAGGCTATTGAAAAGGTAATTGATATTAAAGTGTTAAGGGATCGTTCAAGAATTATGTAAGAGAATTTTCTAAAGATTTTTGACCCCTCCTTCCCCCCATGTAACGTGCTGTAACGGTTTTCTGTACCCCCAATCCCTCTTATTAAAGTTACGTAACACAAAAAATATCATTTCCCTAAAAAATATTTTCCCTAGGCTTTTTGTAATAAAAAACAATGTTACGTAACGCTTTGTTCGACACCCTAATCATAAAATATTACGTCATCATCGTATCATTTTACAAGAAAAATTGCGTTACCTAATACTTCAGCCGTATCTAAAGTGCTGAAAATTTATTTGAATTTGGCATTTTAGTGTTACTGTTAAAAACAAAAAAAAAATTGCGTCTTTGTAGTGTGAATATAGACCCGGTATGTATAATATCGTAACTCACAAATTTCAATTTTGTATGGCATTTTAAAGTTTTAAAAACACCTATGTTACAATGATTTACGTCAAATGGATCAATGTGTGTTTTGATATTTTTTTATTTATAGAAAACTCGCTCTGTGGTCAAAATTCTACCGCTATTCATTACGTCTATATTAGAAAGATACGATCCAATTAAATATGTTAGCACTATCTATTGTTCTATAAACGACCCTATTTTTAACGCCATAAGAAACAAATTAACGTAATATTTTTTATCCATCAGGTTCTTTGGCACGAGGATGTAGGAGCATGGTTGGATTATAGTCTAGAATCCCATCGACGACGGGATTACTTCTATCCATCCAACATCTCTCCGCTGTGGACCGGATGTTATGACAAGGGAAGGAAGGATTACTACGTCAATAGAATACTCAATTATTTGGATAAAAGTAAGGTAAGGATTGGATAATATTTTGTATGTGAATATGATATCAAAGTCGTAATGTAATTAATGTTGTAAAAGTAAGCCTTTTTTTCAAAAAAGTAATGAAATTGATGATGTAATTGTTACTTTATATTTTTTTTATTATTTTTACATTAGTTAAGTGAGCTGTTAGTTCTTAAGGCAAAGTAAATTATTTTAATTTGAATATAATTATGTTGGCTGTCTTCGATAATATAACTTTTTTTAACGAATAAATACTTTGAGTAGATAGTAATGCCAAATTGGATGAGAGTGTCACACATTGTCACATTATGTGTGACAAAGACGAAAAAAAAAACTATTGAAAAAAATTTTTGAAAAAAAAATTTTAATAAAAAAAAATATATACAACATTATCAAATTTCCTTACAGGTGGAAATATTCGAAGGTGGTATACCGACCACGTTTGAGCATAGTGGTGAACAGTGGGACTATCCCAATGCGTGGCCTCCCCTACAATATATAGTGGTGATGGGGCTAGCTAACACTGAGGTACCGGCGGCCGTGAGATTGGCGTCAGAACTGTCCACTAAATGGGTCAGGTCTAACTACGAAGTGTGGAGACAGAAAATGGCTATGTTGGAAAAGGTAAGAAATTAAAAAAAAAGTTTTACAATAACGCTTGATGAGTTATTTTCTAAATAGTTGATGAGACATTTTTAATAGGCCTAAAAAGTTGTAAATTAACGTTTTTAATTTTTAAAATGCCTGATGAAAAAATTCTAAATACTTGATGAGATTTTTTTAATAGGTCTAATAAAAAAGTTGTAAATGCCTAATAAGAAATGTTCTAAATGCGTGAATTGTTTTATAAATAGTCGTTGAACAATCAAGCAGATGTGATAATATAGTTCTTTATTGTCAAATGATTAACAAAATTAAAAGTCTATCAAATATCTATTACTATATTAAAATCTCACTGTCCAATGTAAACAAAATATATTAAAGAAATTACATACATCTTCATGTACACAGCTGAAATAAAACAAACACTTAAATTAATTAATCTAAAGATTATCTAAATATGTACTACATAAGCACATACGACGTAAATTACAATTGTAATTAAACATACATTACAATTGTAATTTAATATCTTCATCTAAATAATGTTATGGGTTAATAGAAATATTTTTCTGCCATATTTATTTTCTCCTGGTCACTTTTTAGTCCTTTCTATAGTTGTTAGCCCAACATTCGTTAAAAATAGTTCTCCATTACAGTATGACGCGACAATATTCGGCGGCATCGGCGGTGGTGGAGAATATGTTCTCCAAACCGGCTTCGGATGGTCCAACGGTGTTGTGATGACACTTCTCAATAAATATGGAGGTAAGTTTCGACTTTATCGTGTAGGAAATAAGAATCAATTTCGCATAATTAGTGTTTTGTATTTTCCTTACAAGTAAATCGAGGTTTAGAGGTACTTATAATAAGGTCCAATTTGGTTTGAATTAATAAATTTCATTTAAAATTCATTGCAAATTTTGTCGAAATAGATATGATTATAAGATCATATTAATGTTTTTATAACTATTTTTTTATTATTGGAATGAAAGAAGTTAATGTTATTTTTTTAAATACTGAAAATTGCATTTCATTTCGAGAATATTGTAAATAATTCTTAGGTATGCAGATAACCTAGACATTACTTTCTTTTGCTAATTTTATGACTCAAGTTAAAATAGAGAGTTTAATTTCAAACCATTCTTTTTAATAATAATTAGTAGTTTGCTTAAAAATCCATTCCTATAAAAAAAATAAGCAAGTAAAATTTTCATACATAGATTTTTTTTATTATTTACTAACCTATACATTTATCACTGAAAAAAAAGCTTTACTTTTTGCTAATTAAACTTTTAATATGTTTTGCTAACTATCCATTTCTTCTTTACTCATAGCACTTAAAGAAAACTTCGTAGGTCTTTTTTTCTGATATAAAAAATTCAAAATAAAATTTACGTCACAACCATTATTATTGTGTATGAAACGGTCGTTGAATTTAATTAATTTAATTTGTTTTGTTCACTCATTCATTCGCCATGGAAGTCAGGAATGGTATGTCATTCACTCATTACTAAATGCATGCTTTTACATTATTATTATTTTTATATATTTATTCATTCAGTCCTGAATTGTTTATACATTTATATTACAGTAAAATTATATTATTTTTACTATTATTATACTTGATTAATTTCTTCCTTTGTAGCTATACTGCTTGAGTAAAATAAAAAAATACAGAAAAAAATAACTTGTAATGTTTGTATTGATAACATTTTAAAGACGGAGTAAAATCAGTTTTCCTCATAGGTCACAGGGGTAATGAAGTTAAAAACCATTGAACTAAATGCTTTGCAGTCATTCATATTAACCAACAAACTAATGATCAAGTTATATTAATACCAAGCTGCAATTTTTGTCTCTGTCTTCCTTATGACAGTTGACAGTAGAGCGAAAGTGACAAAATATGCAGCTTGGTATATAATTTCTATTATTTTATAAGTATGGTTGTTTTTGTACTGAATTTTGTAATAATTTTCTTTTTTTCAGCTCTTCTTATATTTTTTCTTCCCTGCATGATTTCGGTGGGCGTACTAGACTAATTTGGGCTCGGTAGCTTTGATTTAATCAATTAGTTATATAATGGTTGAATTATGGATGTATAAAATGTATTTATTATATAATATGTATTTATGTATAATATTAATCTTTCTTTATAGGCACTTAATACGCACACAAAGCACGGTAGACTTGTATTTTATTAATGTTTTAGTAAGTTGTACTTATGTGTAATATAAAGTCTGCTTATACAGTAAAATAATTATATTGTATAAAATAACCTTGATTATAAAACATAGTACACATTAATAAATAATGCGATAAAAAATAAAAATAATATTGGTAAATAGGTATAAAATATATTGTATGTAAGTTGCGTTTCTATTAAAATTAAACAATATTGTCTTCTTAACTATGTCCAAAACATGGTAATGCAATTTAATTTAAAACTGAAAAAATATTTTTTTTATAAAATAGGGGCTTCTAAAGAGCATATTATTTTATATGACGTCACATGACGTATAATCCACAAATAGTTAATTAAAAAATTATGGCGTGAAAAAAAAATCCCCCTGTAATGGTTTATATTATATTCATCTCCAGACCGTAATTATACCTTTTTTAAATAAACATTCCACGTCTAGTTTACAATCGCTAATTAAAGAAAATAAAATAACAAGTTATAAAACTTGGCAAGAGTTTAACTCTAATTAAATCCAATTTACCTTGATAAAAGATTGTACGCGTACAAACTTGAATTCGATTGCATAATCTTTTGATGCTTTTAATGAAACGAGTCTTATCTGTTATACGGGCTAAATGGTAAATATTTGTATATCGCGGCAATATTATCTATGCAAATAGCTAGGTGTTAGGTTTTGTTTGCGTTGATAAGAGTAATGGTTAATTGACGGTTGTTGGAAAGTAACTACATAATGACATAATTTGTTTTTCACATGTTTTTTAAAGTTTTTCTTTAGTCTTGCCTGTCTTAAATTGCAAGGAAGTTGACGCAATCTAGTGTTTACTTAGTTGAATCTTTGTATACATAAGTCATTATGGTGATGTCATAAAGTTTGTTTAATGATGGAGCCGAAAGAGCACATGAAACAGAAATATAAAATGAAATAAAGCTGGGAGTATAACGAGTTTCTGTTCCGTTGATTTTTCACTAAAAGTACTGTTTATTTTAACTTTCCTACTTTTATCTATATTAAACCAAAACCTAATTAAATCGCGATGCCTTTAAGCACTACCTATAACAATAATCTAGGCTTAGCAGTAGACATAAAATTTCAAACTTAAATAAAAAAGTAAAACAAAAAAAAAATTTCGAACCGTACCACAGACCTAAAATAAATCAAAGCTAACCGTAAAAACAACCAAAGACACAAAGCCAGCCTAGAAGCGCCCACCGGCCGCGCTTAGCGCTAACCGGTGCCGCTGTCAACAGATACGTTGTCTGCAGCGGACGCGTTCGGGACGGGCGCGGACTCGGGCGCCGTGCACGCCGCGCACGTCAGCCCGGGGGGCGTGGCTACTGCCTTCCTTGTCATACTGGCGTCTTTAGCCGCTGGAGCGTTAGGGTGAGGTGAGTACACTGCTGTTAATTTTACTTATTTTTTCTTTTTTTTTAAATAATTTTATATACTCGCAGGCTTTTGGTAGGATTACCTGAGTCGTGATTATTAGTAGACGAGGCGATAGGCCAGAACTGTTAGTACTATTTATCAGGAATCAAACGTTACTTTTTCAGAATGTTTTTTTTAAAACCATTAAATAAAATCTGCGTAATATAGTTTTGAACTAAAATTTGGAACTGCACACCATCCTATATTTTTTGTCTGGATGGATTCTTTTTTTCCTGAAAGAAATCCATCTGCCAGCCAGGAATATCATACGAGCGGACCTCGTTACACTAATAGAGATTCTATTACAGTACAATTTAATCCAGATTACTTACAAAATGATAACTTATTTTACTTCTCTGAACTTAGTGACCACTTTTCATTTGGACCGTAAATGTTTTTCCACCCTTACAAGTCAAAGTTACTAATCGTTACTATACTTTTAGTTTTCTAAATGAATTTTACGTCTAATTTAATATACATTTCTTTTTGTTCCAGATATTTTATTGAAATTATGGAGATATATTATACGAGTTACACGAGGCGTCAAAAAAGTAAGATCTTTCCATATTTGTTATTATCTTATCTAATCACTTCCAGGAATCTTTTTATGGTGAAAAAAACTTGTATACGTAAACGCATTTTGAGGTTAAGTGAGGATAGGTTAGGTTATATTTGATAATAGGATATTAGCCTAAGTGGCCCAGTGATTTATATGCAGTAATTTCCACGCCAATTTCACGGTAAAATTAGTAATATAATTTGAACAATATTATATGTATATAGATACTGTGATTTGACTATGGTCTATGCTTTAAGCATATTAAAATAGGATATGTAATTATATAGTTAATATGATTAAAGCTTTATAGGAATTTATATATCTAAATGTAAGTGTTGTTACAAAAATCTAGTTAAAAATAATAAGTACAATTTATATATAAGCATATTAGTTATATTTAAGTATCCGGTATATTTTCCTTTTCAATATTATTACTTATATGTTGTAAACATACATAAATGTGTATATATTAGAGATGAGTAGTTAATTTGTTAGATTTCTTTTTAACTGTCAAAATGTTAAACAATTTGACAGATTGTGATATTGAAGTAACTACGGTTGTATAATTTATACTTATATGATAAAAATAAGGGCATAATTATTATTAGAATTGTCATAATACTGTATAATTTATTTAAGACTATATCTGTCTTCTGTCAATTTGTCACATTTCTTTTTCAGCTATTTATTTCTTTCATTTATTATTATTAAATATTTATGACTACTTTCTATTATTATTAATAATAATACTAAATAATTGTAATTATAACTTTTTATTAAATATCAGGGTCTATACTTAAATGGAGAGTTGCCGAATATTATTATTAATTTAAATTAAATATATTAATAAAGAATATTGCATGTTACTACTAGTTGTTGTATAGTGTCCTTTAAAATAATTAATTTATTTTTCTTTTTTTCTTTTTTCTTTTTCTTCCGGGTAAGTATGCTTTAATCCAATCAGATATTATTTGATCAAAAATCATTAATTTCAAAATTTGATAAAGTAGGTACCAACCATCATCGATTTTTTATGAAGAAAATTAAAATATCTTATTTATAGATAAAATACATCACAGATGACGTTTTATTTAATAGGTAAAAAACATTGTTCTGTTCTTTACAAGGACATGAGGTGAAAATAAAACAGAAAATTGTTATATAAAAGGGTTTATTTTAGTATTATTAATTACATCAACTATTGCATCAGATACTAATATTCTGATACAATACATCTATAGATATGAGATGATACATCTATGATACGTTGCATCTATGAGAATCTGGTAGAATATAATGGAAAAACAAACGAGTTTTAATTTCTTACACAATGTAGTTCGTTATTATGTTGAACGATATACCTACATAAATATTTTTGAATTCATTTAAAAAAATATTTATTTTAAAATCATAACATAACATTGATTAACATAATTTATTTTATCGCACTCCGTATTTTACAATATTATTACTCCATTTCGCTAAATTGGGAGTAATGTTTTTGGGGCGTATTCATGTACTAATCGATATCTCGAGGTTCAAGGGGCGTAACCCCCATTTGGCGTCATTGACTTTACCCTACTTATTTTTTTATCCTCTATCAATCAGTATATTTAGTCTTCCTATTCGCTAAATTGCGTTTACGTCTATTATTTGTTGAAAATAAAACATATTTTTTTAGTTTGTTATCTCTTATTATTCATATTATCTTTTGCATGCTGTACAGCCCAAACGGCTTGCCGAATTTCACTGTTATGGGATATTGTATTCGTCTCTGTTGTAAGATTGACATAGGCTATATTGTTTTTATTATAAACCTCTCGCCTGTCTATGTGTCTGTGTCTGTCTAAACAAACCTTTCTGTGTTGCATCTCAACAGTAACAGGAAAATCTTCTGGATGTCTCGTATTAAGACTTCTAACTCCATAATAACTTTAACTAGGTAAATCCATACATTATTATGCGTCATCCATCCATCCTACAACTTTTCAGATGGAATAGGAAAAAATGTTCCTTGTATATTATAGGTTTCTTTGATAGTAAAGGTTAGTTTTAAACTTACCAAATTAGTCACTTATGACCTTATTAATATACTACCTAGATACTCGTAGATACTTACTTAGATTTTTTTTCTGCTGCAGTGCTGAGTAGAAAAACATATAACTGGAGGTAGGAGTGAGATAGGTACTAATATATTTTTCTCCCTCCCCCAAATTTTTAGTGATAGGATTTTGTTTCTATTAATGACTTATTAATAATCAAATGATTTTTTTCAAGAATTGATTCATTTTAATGCAAGAAGTGTTTCGTAAGTGATCATTCCTAGTGTCGTGCACTATAATGCGATTAGACCGGTATCTTCAATTAGCGTTACCTTGTAGCGTTAGATTTATCAACGGATGTCTATTTTTACTGCATTTCCTGGTCCATTGTGAATGTACCGACCTTAACTGCAACCGGAAACTATGCACTTGTTCATAGTAAATGATTGTCACGACTGCGATGAATGTTTGTAGGAGGTTACTACTAGGATATAATGTTGGGATATAATATAAGGAGGGGATATAATTATGAAATTAGTTTGCCCTCCTGAGATTACGAAACCTTATTAGTTTAAATGCATAGGTTACTCAGTATTTTCGTGTTTTTTTATTTTATTTATATAGCCGTAGAAACCATGTAAAGGTTAAATTAAATATTTAGTTGTTTATATTTACCAAAAGGGGGGATGATGATACCTTATTTGATGGAGGGATAAATACTAAAATATAGTACCTAGTTAACTATCTCCAAGCTAAAAAATTGTTTATATCTACCCGTATATATATTAATATAGATTTCACATTTTAAGAAATGTATAAAAACTTTGTTTATCTACGTGAGTAAGTGGGTTTCCTCATAATATCTAACTTCATGTTACAAGACCTCATATAGGAACTTAATTCATTTTTAAACTAACCTTTGAAAAAATAAAGGTGTAAGTAGGACTTGAATCTAATCTTATGATCAAACAGTAGTTAGGTAACCTAGAAGCACTAGGTTTCAATCGGTGACATAATAGTTAAGAGATTCTATAAGTATATGTAATGCACACGACAGTTTGTTAGGCAAGGACTTATATAAAGTTTGCACACATAGTATTACCTGTTACATAATCAATTCGTATAATAGCAACTCGTAACATAAATGTGTAAAGTGTTTGTGTAACATTTTGTAAAACCCTGTAATGTGTAATCTTCCATCGATCTATGTAAATACTACAGTTGTAAGAGTTCTCCAATTTCGACTTAAGACGTAACTTAAGTAAAGGGTATTACCTATTGTTAGACAGTTCTTTTTGTGATGACATTTAGACTTTAAACTGATAGAGTTACCTACTATTAAATATATATGTATACTGAAGCCCCTATATACACAAATCTGTTCCATTGTAAAGGTAATTATATGCAATTATCGCGCGTATGTCGTTTGCACCAAGGTCGAATGTAATCGGGCACATCCCGCATTGTTGTTCTTCTGTGATAAATTGAAGTTTGGCGTCTATGTTACAGTATAATTCATTTAATGTTCAATACCTAATTTGTAGTACATAACATTCAAAAGTACATTTAACGTGGAAACGTTCAAAAGTAAGATAACAATTTTGTTTTTTTTAAATTTACATAGTTTAAATAAAATTATTAATATATTAACTCACATTTACAAAGATTTTTTTTTAACTTTTGACTGAAAATCGTTACTGTGACAAGAACTGCCGCCATTTTTTTTTGTTTTTTTTTCATGTTTAGAAAAGTAGATAATATAGCTAGGTATGGAAATACTAATCTGTACAGGTACTGATTATCTGTAACCACAAACGTGTGAATTAGCTTAACAATACAATAAAATACAATACAACATCCTGTGAATGTTTTTCACGTAAAATAAAACGAATGCTCGTCATTAACATACATCAGTCTTACCCATCACTAAACTGAAAAATAATTTGAACTTTATAACATTGTGATAGAGTCTATATTTCATTGTTACTATTTCCTCACGGTAACCTTGTTGCCTGACAATTCATTTTTTAATTGTTCCTACTGTAGGCTTTGAAATGAGTCTATTGTCGAGTTCACAAGTATTGTGTCACATTTGACGTCATCAGATTAGATTTTCCTTTAAATAAAAATACTGTAAAACCTTGAGCTATTTTTTTCTGTAATAACTCAAGTACAAAAAAAATACTGACACTCACTTTCATCCTAATATAGAATCTGATTTATTTTTTAAGCTTCTATAGTAAAATTTTAAATGAAATGAAATTAATAAAAACCTATATTTATAATAAGTCGGCAACCCTGTACGTAGTAGTACATAATAATTTGCCATTAAAATTATATTTTTACTTCGTTTTAAAGTTATACGAGTTTCTAAAGTGTTTTTATATAACTAAGAGTAGTTTAAAACTTTAAACCATAGATTTGGGCTTAGAAAAACTCTCTTTAACTTAAAACTCTCAAGTAAAAAGAATTAACTGGTTTAATTTTAAAAGTACTCGTATTATGCATCTTTTTCTATGCCTTATACCTTTTAAACTCAAGTTTAAAAGAAGTAGATCAATCTACTTTTACCTTTTTTTATGTAGTTCTTTTTTTATGTGTTCAGACCCATATTACCTTCGCCATAATATGGGTCTGAGAAAAAAATGTTATTGTAGTCTGGTAAGCACAGATAACATAAAATAAATATTTGACAATTATATTACTACGATAATACCTTGAGTTGTTAACACCTCACTTGTGCAAATATTGTTGTCTGAAACTTATAGTTCTTAGAACATTAGTTATTGCGTATAAATTCTGTTTGAATGAGGTTAACTTAGAAATTGCTGCACTGATTCTAATGCGGTTTTTACTGCTAGAGGTTTATAAGAAGTGTTATTAAATGTAGCTAATGTTCTATTTTTTATATACAAAGTACGATTTAAAAGGTAATAGAATTATTGTCACTTTCAGTATACAATATAGAATCATTTTCTAATAAATGAAAGACAAAAAGTGTTAGTAATTTATTAATGATAATTTCATCCTAACTTTTTTAAATTTTCGGTAAAACTAATGTACTTAAAAATACTACGTAATAAATACTGGGTCACTGGCTTTTAAATAAAAGGCAAATGAGAAAATTATTTATTTCAAACACAATGAAACTAACTACAGTATTCAAAAAAGACTAACAATCGAATTCTCATTAAATGTAGAGATTATACAACAAATATTTTGAGTTAGTGAAATGTTTTTTCCATTTTTAATAATTGCAAATAGAAAATAATTTTACATCATTACGTTATTGTTATGTTTAACTGTCTTATTATAACTTAATTAACACTTTTAATACTTTACCAAATTCTTCAGATCAACAACGGTTCTGTTTGAACCTGAAATGTAAAAAAAAAGTATAAAAAAACTAATTTGACATTTTCAGAAGTTCAGAATTAGTAAACTGAACTATTATAAAAATATATAAAACAATAATTATTTAAGATTATTTCTGTTTTAATACATTGAATATTTTATTGCTTGCAATATTTTATTAGATCCAATTTTTCAATTATCCGTGTAAAATTTGACTCAAATAAATTGTGCTGAGAATTGTGTCAAGGCCGGATAATTACTAAAGTTTTAATTTCTTAAAATAAACTTAAATATAATCATTTTATTAAAAAATATGTAGAAACAATTAAATAAGTCATCGTGTTATTTTTTTAATTATGCAAATTAAATGAAACAAAAATAATTGTCACTGTAAAAACTTCACGTATAACTCACTAACATTCAAAAAAATTAAACACCCTTTACATACATTTGAATAATATGAAAAAAAACCGAAAT
>LGAG01000259.1:87122-102401 GCA_001278395.1 Lerema accius
AATAAATTAATCATCGCGTATTTTTTTAAATTATGCAAATTAAATGTAACCAAAATAATTGTCACTGTAAAAACTACTCGTATAACTCACTAACATTCAAACTGCTCTAAAAATTAAACACCCTTTATATACATTTGAATAATATGAATAAAAAACCAATGCATATTTTTAAAATTCCATAAATACCTGCGTGCACTATAATTGAAGTAATTTCTGTATGGACGTCGTTTCAACATCCATCCTGAGAGACAACTGAAGTTGACAAACTGAAACCGATCACTAGCGTAGCGCTAGATGTGATTGCGTGTGCACATAATGACGCGATGCAAACTACTGTGTACAGGTTGATGTTTTTTTGTCGTGTGTTTATTAATGATTTTTTTTTGTCAAGAATGCATAAATTAAATATAAATAAATCAAAGAAAAATTTTAATAGATTATCTAATTCAACACACAAATTCATTAGTGAAGTATAAAAATAAATTACATAAAATGTATAATAAATAGCCCCTGTTATGAAATCCGTATATTGTAGAATTAGAACATCATGAATATTGACTAAATAATAAGCCTGTTTTTTTTAATAACCTAAAGCTAAGTAATAACTATTATTATATTTCCTTAAATTGGATGACGAATTTTGACGAGTCATTCATAAAACCAATGTAGGGAATTTACTATTAATTGCATTATTAATATTATACCTAGTTTTGCTGGGTTCTTCCATTATTAGTTATTTGCGGAAAAAAAATACAATAAGGTATACCATAGTGAACATATAGGTATGTATGCCTATTGCAAATTATACCGAAGAACAAAGATATTTTCCAGTGATTAATTATAATTAATAATAGTAATTAATAATCATCATTATTATTATAAATCGTTATTGCAATAAATGGACAAGCTTATAAAACCCATGTGCGTAAAACACAAAAAAATTATGATATATGTAAATACATAAAAAAATCGGTTTTTAATCTTCAACGTACCATAAAGTTACTGATTTATAACTTTACTCCGTACTAATAAAAATACTTTTATCTTTTGTTTTATATATTATTTTATTGTTTCAAAACATGTTCTGTATAAATGTTTATAAGATGATATGAAAAGTGATTGTGAAGGTCGACATCCGAATAATGAACGGCATAATGTAGGGCTATATACCACGTTACTGACACCATTTAAGAAAAAAAACGGCCATTATAGCTTCAAATTGATCTAGGTCTAGTATTCTAGTAGTTTGCTAAAAAATACCTGTAGAATTATGTAAAAAAATCGTAATAAAAAAACTAATGTATGTAAATCAATAATATTGGCGATTAATGAAGTTAGTACTGCGATTTTAAAGATGTGTTTACCTATTTGTTTATAATAGTTTCAGATTATCGTATTGATAAGTGAGAGATAAGATAGAAGGGTTATTATTGAATTATTAACGCATCAATTAATAATAATTAGCGGCCCGCCTCAGTTTGCATGGATGTAATTAAGACAGTTTTTTAATAAAATATCGTGTACCTACCTATATCACTCGGTGATTATGTAAGATTCTACTGGTTAAAAAAATAATTAAATCGTTGTTTCGAAGATTACCTTCTACATGTAAACTTACAAACATTACCTGTAAATAAAGTATAGAGCTGTGTCAGTAACAGGGTCGATCACCCTACGTTGTAATGGTTACGTCATTACTTTGCTGCAGTTATCGTTTATAAGGTTGTTTTTAATATTTAAAAAATGTGTAACTTTTAAAATAACAAAATAACCAGGAGAGTTGGGTGCACGTTTAGGGTTAAATATATCTTCGCTTTTCTTCTGTTAAGAATTTTCCGGCACTTGAAGACACCAAATAATTCTTCTTGAATATGAAATCAAAATTAAAAGTAAATGCGGATATAAACCAATCCTATTTAAAATATCTTTCTATATTTAAGTATGAACATTGAAGATATATTTTTGTTTATTTATTTAAAACAAGTCTATTTCTCTTCTAAACTGAATTTCAATTCCAAAATCAAATTACTGTCGTTATCAACACCTGTATTGATAGTAACACTTGCGTCACGTTGTCAACCATTTTAATGTGAAGATCGTGCATTTTACGGTCTTGAACGGGTAAACAAGTGACATTTGCACACCATATGTATGTACTGATTTACGAATGTTTGTTTTTTGACGTGAATACGTCTTTAACTTTGCTACCATACGGGGGCAATCCTAATACCCTAATCGTAACAAAGTCTGGGGATACAGTTTGACGTTGTAGTTTCGAATCTTTCGTCTACCTCCAAAATTGATTTATACCACTGGATAGCTAAAGGATCAAATAATTAATTATAATAAGCGAGAACAGTGGAGATGGTGGAGGGGGAATCGCTGCAATTTTTGGGTTATTTTACGACGTAAATAAAAATATTGTATGTAAAAAATATTACCTGCAACATAAACGTATTCACGTATAACACTCTTAAGAGTTATTAGGTATACAATTAGAATCTTATATATCTGCGTTTTTAATTCTATAAATTTTTCCAAATAAAAATATCCAAATTTTTACTTTTTATTCTGTGATATTTTATACTTATAGTAATTTGTATTAGTACAAAACTTTGTAGTAATACGTATAGTAATTTGTATTACTACTTTTCATTTTGAAATTGGCGTGTATTATGATTTTTAATTAAATACTGCGTATATTTTGCATAGTCATGTTGATTGAAATGTTGTTTTCTGATAAGAATTGTGAATAGAAATAACTTAGTTTCATTTTACGGTATTAATTTGCCATATAATTGCAATTATTTCATGTTTAAATAGTTATAAAAATTTAAGTAGGTATACAAGGTTGACAAACGTTAACTTTTTAGCCTCGTGTAACCACTGAAATAATTATACTTTTTACGTATGTTAATGAAATGGCAAAAAAATCCCTTTATACTAGAAAATCACCCTCATCATAATTATACATTTTATAATTATGTCTATTTACTTTCTACGGTTCACAATTTGAGAACCGCTGAGCTAGACAACAAACTTTGCTGTGATATAATGAGTTCCGGGTTTGATTCCCGGCTAGGCCAGACTTTTTTTCGTGTAGTAGATATTTTTTATTTAATTTTATTTTAGTGATGTATCACATACCTACATATTTTTATAATTTTTTTTTAAAGCTATATTATTTTAAATGTTACAGTGTCGTGGTATACAGAAAACGACAAGGCTACGTTCAATTATCGACCGCTGAAGACGTCAAGTTGTTACCTCGAAGACCTTTCACCGAGCTACGTAGCCTCAACGGGGCATCGAAGCAGAGACTTCGGTGAACTAAACCACCTCCTCCACCACCGAACAACGTGAGTTACGATCGAGGAGGGAATGAGTATTAGTAGATTAATGTAGATCGTTTATTTAAAATTTGTGAGTTTTATGGCTTATATTTGACTCATTGCTACGAGGAAATAGGATTTATTACAACAAATATGAAAAGTATATAGATAGATCTTTGCTTTTATAGATCATTGTATAATGGCAAATTTTACAACCAATGTTATTTTTGCGATTGTATGTATTTATTTAATGCAAGTAGTTACCAATTAGTATGAAATTATAGTGTAGCCGTACTTTTTTGACTCACATTTTAACGGTAAAATCGATTGATTAATCGTTTCGAAAATGCAAAAGAAACCTACCTAAATGTTTTTCTATTAAAGTTTAATTTCAAAATGACACGATATCATAAATGAATTATAATAGTATGACATTTTTTGCAATAAAATATGTTCTGTGTTCTCGTAGAAATGAGAAAAAAAAATTATGTATATACATAAAATCTTAGCCAAGTTTCGAGAAATTATTTGCAACAATTCTCGCTTGAACATCGCCGTGTAGTTTATGTAAATTTGCTCAACTCACAATTATATCACAATGTGCATTCGTAACTCGAATATAACACGAATCGTTCGCGTTTTGTATGACATTGAATCGCGAATTAAAACAAATGGTAACGTCATGTAAGTTGGTCAATATCTTCGGATATTTCGAAGGGATTTTAAATTAGCATTTTGTCAAACTTTGCTGTTTTTTTTCCAATGAAATTATTTCGACATCGATTTTTAATTAAATTTAAAAGAATTTTTGTACCCTTTTTTAATTCTGGGTACCTACTATAGATATTGTTTACGGTTCAACTATTTTCGAATGATCGTAAGTACCCGTGAATTATTTAGATACAATGAGATGCAATGAGTTTTAAAACCAAAACATGCAATAATGATAGTAATGGGTTAAAATGAGTAGTAAAAAATCATCTCATAGTTTTCAAAGAAAAATGAACTATTCGTACAAATATCAATTCTTGTAATCTGTTATAAATATATTAGTGTAATTTAAAAAAATAATAACAATTTGAAAAGAATACTCTTAGGCCATTTATACACGTTGCTACTTTTATCTACTTGACGGTGTTAAGTTTTGACGATTATAAAAGTAGGATAAATACATATGATTATGGATAACATCTGCTTTTTATTTTATATATTTATATTTTTTAGACATTTTTTTCTGGCTATTGTATAGAGTATAAACGCGTGTAAATGGCCTTATTGTTGGAGGGAATTGGTGATTCGTCTGATATAGCCCGCAAGGTTCTTTTTTTTCAATTGAACGTGTATTTCACGTCATATATTAATTTGAATAAAATTCGCGACTATGACAAATATATATTTACTGAATAATTGTAACAAAAATCATCTATATAAGTATTATTTTTTCATAAAGCTCATGAGCTAGGTATTGTCTATGGATACATTAAGAATCGCAATAAAAAGTATTTTTATGATTATTAAAAGATCTGTTAGTCGAAGTATTATTAATGTAATAAATAGTATTATTAAGTCTATTTTTTTTACTACCAGTATTTTTATTGAGTTTAACGATTATAATTTATAACTATATCAAAGTCGCGAATTTAAAGAAATTAAGACAAAAATATAACTATAATTAAAAAAAAAATTGTGGGTTATTTCGACGAAATTATCTTAGGAGTTTGTATACTGGTAAACTGGTATTACAAAGTGCTGTGAATGTAAACTCTATGTATAAATAGATTAAGTTTATTTTGGTTTGTATAGTGTAGAAAAACATAATTTAGATGTAATGAGATTTGTCAGTTTATGTGTATAATTTCTGAAGTTTCATTTATACAATGAGTGAAATAAAATAAAAATCTCTAGTTTTTTCATGACTCACAAAAAAATACAATGGTTTATATATTGTACGAAATTCTTTACACAATACAGTATATCCAACATTAAAAAAAAATCCGGAAAACATATTTTTTGCTATTTTACTAATTGATATGGTCGTTTTATATATGAATAACTAAAATCGAGGATTAACTCAAACTTTTGTATAAATGATACTGCACATACTAAACAGGAATTATAAATGTTGACTGATGAAGAATCTAATCAATATAATGAATGTCCTTTATATAAACACAAAAGTCTATATAAGTTTAAAATGGCGATTGAAATCACATTTTTGAGTCTATTTTTGATGTTGTTCGCTGTTAGTTCGAAATAGGTGTTGTTTTATAGGTTAATTTAATATAATATAAAACACTAATATCCCTTTCTGTCTGTAGAATGTGTATGTTATTTATTTCCCGACCGCGCTCGTAGAAGTATAACGTTTTTCGACGGTATATGTATTATAAAACCATTTGATTGCGCTCTATAGGGCTTATAGCTAATGTCCTCCCATCCCATTATTTTTAGCAGTGAGATTTTTACTGACTACTAGTTAAGTTTGTAAACACCAAAGACTTGACAAAATAACATTATTATATAATATATTTTTATTCTCTTAATCATTTTGCATCAAAAGTAAATACAATTCTTAAGGGCTTCCAATTTCTATAAAGTGACTCATTGGTTTGAGATACTTCTAATAGTTAGTTTTTAATAACAATACTATAATTTGGATTCCTATAAATAATGAACAATACATAATAACATTCTCATGTTAAAAGATTATGAAATTTGTAAAATCTATAAATTTTTTTCTTGAACGGAATCTTTATGTCACCCTTTTTAAGGTATAAAAGAAATTAATACTATCTTAACTCCTTCAAATGTTAATGCTGAAAATATATAACACAGAATTTAGTTTATAAAAAAAATTGTAAAAAATGATTTATGAATTTATTACAAAAAACTTACTTTTCTCAAAAAAATCTTAGGCAGAAACAATCTTATTAGTATGAAAATAATTGTCCTTTTTTTAGCAATTTGACTAACAAACATTTAAACTGACGAACCAAAGTCCTCATTATAACCTACTTTAAGTATTTTTATTTACATGTGATACTTTATATACAAATAAGTTCCTGTAAAATATTCTTTGCTAACAAAGTACCTAACCTAACGTCATTTTAATGACACTAATATCTTAAAAATAGGTAATTTTCCCGCGCATTGAAAACACTTGCATTGTTATATAGGAATAGTAGAATAATAAATCACTACACTGTAAATATATCCTAGGAGATTCTAGAATTTACTAAACAAAACATTAATTTCAGAATAATGTATAATTAAATTAATCGTACAAAAAGTATTTGATTTGATTCATTTACAAATTTTACAATTTCCCGCGCAAATCTACAGATAATTTTTTTAATCATGACATTTTTTTTTTATTTAGGACAAAGTCATCAGTCACAGTGACTGTTAATATAATTAGGTATTAACAATGAGTATTATTAGATATTAGTTGTTAATAATAGTTTTAAGTAGACAAATTTGTTTTTATTCCGTTTTGTAAATAGTTTGATTGTGTATTATTGCTTGCATTTATTGTGAAAAATGTGATTTCCTTCGCTATTATGGAAATAGCACAGATAATATAAACTAATATAATTATGGTGTATGAAATCAGCGTTTTCTTATAAATATCGAAGACAAGTAAAATGTATGAAATTTTCCTACATATCTGATACATACATAAAATACATGAATTGATTTATTCAATGTTAAAACGCTGGTAAAATCATTGTAGATCTAAAATGAAATATCTCAATATTTTTTAAATATTTATATTTATAATTTTGTGAAATATGAATGGAATAAAAGTTGTTAAAAAGACTGTGATTTGTTTTTCTTTATTTCATAGATACCTGTTGAGTGTGTGTTTTCTTTCTATTTGCCGTATTAACCAAAGCAATTAATTAAAAGTATGAACATAATATTCAGTTGAATGAGTAAAAACGTCAGTAGAAACCGTATTAACTGAATTATTTAGTAAAAACAAAGATTTTTACAACAGATTTAACTAAAAAATACGCTCCATTAAAATTAATTAACAGTGATACATTTTAATCGATGTCTTATCTTTGATTTAATAAGATCCAGTATTAATAAACACAGAGTAGGTAGAGAGTAAACTCTAATTTGCTCTTTGAATTAAAGTTACTCATAGTATTAGTTAGTTCAAGTGTAAATTGAGATCATGTGTATATGAAAACATTCTTATTAATAAGATTCTTACAAGTTTTAATTATAAAAACGACTTGTTCTAGATCAAAACGTGACCAAAACTGATAATATAATGTAAATAATATTACAGATGCTGAGAGGGCATTATGAGAAAAGTTAAAGTTTATTGATCAGCAATAATACAATCATTTAGTCAATACTGGTTCATCCGTTTAGTGTAAATTATGTTTTTAATACTATTATTATTGAACACTATTGTAGCACAATCTCATTTTATTAATCAAACCAGAAACGAAAATATAATAAACATCACAGATTATCTAAGAAGCATTCGATGTGTGAATTTAAATAAACAAGTAAAATTGGATAAACTTGTGAAGAATACTCGAAATTTTTTGGAGAATGATTTTGGTGAATATTCTAAGTATAATGGCAGTGATTGTTATTCAAGTGGCAGTGATTTTGAATACAGGACAAATATTTATGATGGTTTGTTAATACATGATAATGTTTCTACGTGGCATTGGGACAATTATAAAGTAAGATATAAAACATTAATTAATTAATTAATCAGAATACTTGTATTTTTACCCGACTGTACTAGAAGGACAGTAATGTTTTTCGAACGTATTTATGTATGTCCATTTTTGGCACGCTCTACAGTCCAAACGGCTTGTAAGATTTTAACATGTGAGATGTCATTGTACTTGTCTTCATTGTAGGAGTGAAAAATAAAGCAAAAAAATCAAAAATAAGATTATAGATGTCGTGTAGGTACTACTGTACTAGATGTATTGTTTACTTGATACAGATGATTTTTTTTTAATTCTACAAATTTATATAACACATAGAAACGTCTGGATATTCAGTTGATTATACCTAAGTACTAATAAGTTGCTACATAAACCTATATTATCGATGCCCTAGTACCCTAGTAACGTCCAGCGCTATTACAGTAGGTTTAAAATGATTAAACAATTTTCTTAACTATTTACAGTCAACATACGACAAGGTATATAGTTCTTTGACTCACGAGCTATCAGCAATGAGAACTTGGCTCGACAACTTACAGAGAGTTACAGAACATAACAGAGAATACTTGGCGGGGAAACAGAGCTATAGTTTACATCTTAACTTATTCGGTGATTGGGTAAGTAGTACTTAGTACCTACTCTTTTTAACCGACTTCAAAGAAAACAATTTCTTGACACTGACTTCAAAATTATAAAATACGTATTTACTAATTTGGGTTTAACTAAATTATTAAACAATTTTTTTTTACTTTTTAGTTTTCTTTTGAAGTCGGTTATTTTTGTTCAGAATACCTTTTACCCTACTACAGGTGGTATAATGTGTTTTTCAAAAGTATTTGTGTATCAATATCCATGAGGACGGAATAGCTCGAATCATTTTTATTAATGTACTAAGGAGAAATGTTTTCCGAGTGTCTCTGTCTGTCTGATGTGTATGTTCATTTCTTCGGCACGCCTCTAGAGGTTTAGAGGTTCTTGACAGTTTTCAATTTAATTATGAGGTATCATTGGACCCGTGTCGATTGTGATTGTGACACTCTCTAGTTCAACAGTCCACTTAATCGTGAATGAATAACTACTAATATTCTCACTAACACCTATTATTAATTACTAACAGGACTTATTAACCAACTAACAAACTATCCTTGTTAATAGTCCTACTTGAAGTTTGTCACGAAAAGTCTACATAGGCGGCAGGGGTTGGAAGTTCTGCTAGCTCGTTTGCAATTTTAAATATAAAAAAGAGAATTTGAAGTTAGTTAGACTTAATACCAACGCCTTTTTTATACATTTATGTAAAATGTTATTTTTTTCTTAAGTATTACCTACCATTTTCAGCCCATAACAAAATACATGAATCGATTACTAAAATTAATCGAAACAGTCCCATTATTCGATCCGGCTCACGACCCAAATAGGACCACCTACAAGTCTAAGATGCACCGTCGAATTCCTAAATCAGTAAGTAATTTTAAACCTACTATAATACCAGTTTTAATGTTTAATACATTATACTTTTTTGTATATTTGGGTTTGAAAAAATTACTCTAACAATTACAATGAAAATTGTAAGAGCTTTTTTTAATACTCGTAACAATGTATTGTTACTCCATCGCTTTTATTTAATTACAAAAGATTCTAGCTACAATCCTGCATTTTATTTAATCTTCATTTATAGCTGACCTGACATTATTTTTCTACTTCAAACATCTAAACAAAAACTTAGATCAATTAGATGTTCATTAATGTTCCCGGGTTTATTTCCGGGTCACAAAAAATATAACGTGCCACGATTGTGAAGTCCGGAAATTTGTCTGGTTCCCTATTTCTTAAATAAGGTACACTTCCTCCAGGTAGACTGGCGTTCTAAGGGCTTCAACCCACGACGTGAGGAGCAGTGGAAGTGTGGCGCATGTTACGCTTTCGCTGTAGCTCATGCTTTACAAGGCCAGCTTTATAAGAGACACAAACGATGGGGCGAGTTAAGGTAGAGAAAGATTTCCTATGTCTTTTAATAAGCTTTGCCCGCGGAAGAGGAGAATTCATCCCAAGGGAACCTATAAACGGAATAAAATCTATCCTATGTCCTATTCCTGGATTCAAACTATCTGTGTGCCAAGTTTCAGCTGAATCCATTCAACGGTTAGAGCATGAAGGAGCCACAAACATCCTAATATCCAAACATCTTTACAAACTTTCACATTTATAATATTAATAGGATAAAATAATAATTTCTTAAAAAACTACTTCCAAAAAGATAATTAAAAGTATGAGATACCGGATTAGAGACCGATTCGAAATTATAGGGACCTAAAAATCCAACAATCCATACTTTTCAGTACAAAGTTGAAGTCACTTTAATCTATTCAAATTATCATTATGTTGAAGTCGGATAAAATGTATAATGGTGATGTACGGACTGCTTCAAGCTTACTTCATGCTGCTTCATGACCACCTTATTTATTCCCTCATCTTTAGTCCTCAACAGATAGTGGATTGTAGCGGTGTAGACGGCAACTATGGTTGTGAAGGAGGATCGCTTCAAGCTGCTTTGAGATATGCCGCCCGAGCTGGTCTTATCATGGAGACGAAATACCCTTATATTGGGAAGGTATGTTAAGTTTTGTGGCTTAAATTATTATGATACTTTAATGCGGTTTCAGACTAGCGTGACTCTGCCCCTATACGGTCGTTGCAGCATACGCACTTACACGCACGATATGATACGCGTTTCAAAAAACCGGACGCGCGTAAACTGTCATAATTTTCAGCGTGTTTGCTCGAACCGGTAATGGCGTTTTGTCAGTATGAACATAGAACGATAGATACAGTACAGTAGTCAGTATGAACATAGATACGAGCTTAGAAGCCCGTCAACGCTCGTACAAGTTGCGCGTGTCAAAAGGCGCGCTTATACGTGCCTACATGCTCGTCTAAAAACACGCTTATACGCTCGTAAAATACGCTGGTCTGAAACCGCCCTTATACTATAGATATGTCGTAAGCGTATTTGGCTTAAAGACACGAAAAGATTCCACTTTGTTTTTGTTTAAAGCAGTGATTTCTAACCTTTTCAGTACTGTTACCCCTGTGACCTATGAATAAAACTGATTTAAATACCTTGTCATTAAAAATGACATCAAAAATAATACAACTTACTGTTTTTTGTAGCTCATAATTTTATTCTCAGTTACCCCCGTATAAAAGCTGATTTACCTCTGCCGGGGTAATCTTCCCAAAGACGATAAGGACGCATATGTAAATGACGTATGTGTAGACAGTTAACATTGCTTATATGACATTTTGTGTCCATAACTTTTTGTACAGAGAACCTAACAAACTATTTCTGTAGAATTCTTGCGATATTGACGGAATTACGTCTAATTTCTAGAAAGGTCTATGCCGATACCATAGTTTCTTGGTGTCAGCCAAGCCGCGACGCTGGGCCACGCTGCCGGCGGGGGACGAGGAGGCTATAGAACGCGCAGTGGCCCTAATAGGGCCTCTCGCTGTTGCAGTCAATGCTGCTCCATTCACCTTCCAGCTTTACAGGTCAGTACTACAGTATACTGCACGTGAAGTAGCCATATTTCTATAGTTACAAAACCCTACTCTCAGAGTAGCTGCTTAAAGTAAATTATCTTTAATGAATTGATGGACTATGTCTCAAAAGCAAGTCTAAGAGTCCATCTATGAGTCAAATTAAACCCGTTGTTGATTTTTGTCAGACTTTTTTGAAGTTATTGAGTTTCTCACAACCACTTTAAGAAAATTATTTGTTCATTGATCTATACTTCTGTACTCATATTAAGTTAAAGAGTTTGTTTGTTTGAACGCGCTAATCTCAGGAACTACTGGACCGATTTGAAAAATTCTTTTAGTGTAAGATAGTCCATTTATCGAGGAATACTATA
The DNA here is from genome assembly GCA_001278395.1 of Lerema accius. Lineage (NCBI taxonomy): Eukaryota > Metazoa > Arthropoda > Insecta > Lepidoptera > Hesperiidae > Lerema > Lerema accius. The sequence continues at coordinate 99,072 of LGAG01000259.1, forward strand.
AGCTATATAACATTACGCTAAGATGAATAGTAGAGGAGCAGCAAAATTACTCAGGCAGATTCTCAGGCGATAGCTAGTGAACAATATCAGGTAATTCTAATCGCCAATAAGATTTATTTCAACAAAGGAGCGGAATATATGATGACCCATTCTGTACACCTTGGGAGCTAAACCATGCTATGCTGCTGGTGGGCTACACCCAGGACTATTGGCTGCTTCTGAACTGGTGGGGAAGACAGTGGGGGGAAGACGGATATATACGGTAATAAATTCAAATTCAAATCATTTATTTCGTCTTAGGAACTAATAGCTCACTTAACGAATGTCAAAAGTTTATAATACAAATAACAATATAAAAAATAAGGAGAAAAAAAAATTACATAATTAATAGGATAAAAAGTTCCTAAAGTCTCGTTAGACGATACCTACTATATCATTGGCTTTATAATACAGATACATTGTACTTAAGCCTAAGTAAGCTAGTGTCGGCCGTTAGGAAAAAAATCCGGAGGAAAAATAATTAATTTTACATAGTTAATTTTACAGGGTTATATTTGGATGCGCTTATAGCCTGGCGACTTACGTTGATCCTAAGTGATCGATTAAGTTATGCGACTACGGGTAAAGTCGGAAAATTGGGTAACTGCTAGTACAGGGTTCCTTAAAATTGAGGCAACTGAACACCAACCAAATAGACTAGTTAGGAACCTCATTAAGTTGGCCTTTTTGACGTAAAAATATCTTTCTGTTTTCCCTGCTATATTTCACGGATTCCCCGTATTTGGCCTTTTTTGGACTTCAAATGTGCCATATAGTTTTGTTGGAACTCTGATGATTGTTCTAGGCAACCTTTAAGTTACGCGAAATCTAGCTTGCGAATCCCTGTGCTAGTGGCAATTTCTTGAGCCCTAGCTTTGGAATGCACGTTGAGTGGTCGGTCCCGATAATTGTCGTCAGATGACAGTCGTTAAATCATGTCGAAGGCTTTCAGACTATAGCCTGTACTCCTTAGATTGTAAAAGGAGACACAAGCCCAGAATTGGGACGGTTGTGGAATGCAATGATGATTTATTTATTCCTTTCAGAATCCGTAGAGGTTTCAACAGATGTGGCGTAGCAAATATGGCGACTTATGTTGAGTTATAAATAAAGAAAACATTATTTTAGTTCTTTTATTTTCCTTTTATGATTCTTCTAGCTTTTAAAGTTGCATGTTTTACTGTAACATGTTTTTTCAATTTGTCATATGTAATTATTATTTTCACTTAGAAGCAATTCGTTATTTACTTTAACACTTTTAATTGCATTCTTAACCTGCAATGTTTTATCCTTAGTCTTAATTACTATAAAATACAAAATTCTAAAATATATTAATGAAATCTGTACTTAAGTTAAAGTTAGAAAATAATTTAAAGAAATAAATTATGCATTTTATTTCAACACTAAAGTCGAAAGTATAATACGTATAAGGTATACATATTCGTACTTATAACAAAGTAATTAACAGGCTTAATTCTTCGAGAGACCTGAAAACTTTCAATTTACTTTAGAAGCAATTGATTATTTACTTTCAGACCTTTAATTTCATTCTCAATTTCCTGCAATGTTCTATCCTTAGTCTCAATTACTATAAAATACAATATTATAAGACACGTCAAAGAAATTAACGCGTAAATTCCATACGTCCCATGAACACCAACATAGTCTATTAACACAGGAGTACACTTTAAAATAACAGCATATATTGTAGTAAAAGCTATGCCTGTAATACATGTCCCTAGTCCTCTATGTTCCAAAGGAAATATTTCTCCACAAATCGTAAAACACAGAGAGATAACTCCAAAATTAATGATGAAACTATTAACAAGAATAAGACAAGGAGCGACCCAAATAAAGTAACTCCCTATATAGTTATGGTCGTTCAAAAATATTGAAAGGCTTACAAGAAACATAAGAGTAACAGATAGGAAGCCACAGCTAAATAAAATTGTCCTTCGATTAAACTTTCTTATTACATAACATGATAACAATAGTGCTATTAAAGTCAATAAATCACTACCTAATGAATAATATACACCTACTGAATCGTTCTTTACTATGTTATTCATAATTTGGACTATGTACGCGAAGTTGTAATAGCTACCCACTGTTTGTAAGACAATGGTTAATAACGTTGAAGTTATGAACGGATGATAAAAATCCTTTCTCGTGACAACTTTCCAAGCATTTCCAACGCCCCTTTCTTTCTTCTTTCCTAGTCTTTCTGTTTGGGCTGATATTAACTCTTCCAATTCCCTACGACTTTGCGGCGAGTTTCCTTTTAACCATGTATGAGATTTGTCGCACTTTTCAAACTGTCCTTTCATGGCTAAAAACGCTGGACTTTCTGGCCATAACATGGTCAAAAATATTGATATGATATTAGGAACAGCTCCGATTAACGCAACTTGTCGCCAGCTACAATGTATTGCTATCCAGTGACATAAAAGAGATCCGAATGCGATGGAACCTTTCTTTAATGAAGTATAATAACCTCGTCGTTTCGGAGATGCATATTCTGACAAAATAATAGTTGTTATATAAGACCCAGTTAGAGCTAACCCTTGAATAAGCCGGGCAGCATACAAACAGGCGATGTTAGTTGCCAAGTAGAAGATGATAAATCCTCCTGCGACAGAAGAATTCATAATATAGTGAGCGACTTTTCTTCCAAATCTTTGCATAAGCGTTGGTACGATCATGAAGCCTACTAGGCCTCCGATCCCTTGGCTTCCAGCTAAAAGAATATTTCAGTTTTAGTATGTTATAATTAATGATATTTCTACTAGCAGCTTGAAGTAGTAGATTCAGACAGTTTCCATCTGCTTCAAACTATCAGTAGAGACCAGTTCAAGTAGTCAGTCTATGACGAGTCTAATGACAGCAGTGGGTTCAATATTCATAAAAGCCCTAAGATATACGTTACTGGCTCCAAATAAGGGAAAAAAAATTATGCGTAAGATACATTTTAAGACATGGTTTTTTTTCTCGGGAAGTATAACAGAGTTTAAACGAAATTATGGATAACATAATATATCTTAACAAACAGTGATAGTCTAGTGGTTTGAACATTGGTCTCTCGAACGAGAGATCCTGGGTTCAAACCCCACGGCACGCACCCCTAATAAAAAAAAGTTATGTGCGTATTATAGGTACTATACTTTATCACTTGCTTTGATGAAGGAAAACATCGTGAGGAAACCTGCACACCTGAGAGTTCTCCATAAAGTTCTTAGGTGTGTGAAGTCTGCCAATCCGCACTAGGCCAGCGTGGTGGACTATGGCCTATAC
>LGAG01000259.1:111665-132146 GCA_001278395.1 Lerema accius
ACGTGCAAAAGAGTATCATTAATATGAATAAATGATTTTTGATTTTTTGATTTTGATTTTGAAGGAGGCAGATGAAGATTATACTCATAGTTCAAAATTCCACTTCCGATCTGAAAGTATCATATTCGGTGAGGATCCCTGAGGAATTCTTGACAAGCCATGAGCAATATTCTAACGCCAATATTTCAATCCCATTTTCATAATGACTATCTGCTACTATTTCATTTGAAACCAAAGATCTGAGGTACCTAACAATGCTGAACCTGATATATATTATCTTATATATTTAATACAACTCTGATCTTAGCGATCAGCTTTTACCCGTATCAGTATTTATGGATACTTGTAATTCGCACACAAACTTGGCAAAGTTAATGAAAATTTCGTGTGTATGATTATACATATAAATAAAAACGTGTATTTCATCTTTCTTTTTTCAGTTTCTTGTGCTATTTGCTGTAAATTTGACAACCTTTACAGTGGGATTAATGTCTGCGTTTCCATCAGTATTAAATCCAGCCATACTTGCTCCTGATAGTGAAATCAAGGCAACACCCGATCAAGCTTCATGGATAAGTAAGTTTCTATTGATGTTTTAAAATTAGCATTTCTTATTTCTTTTGAAATTGCAATCAAATTTGTCTTCTTAAAACTAATACTTAAGACTAAATTGTTACAATTAGATGAAATATTATATGAAAAAATGTCTAAAATTTGCTAGTAAAATACAGTCTTTTAAATCTACTTTATCAGTTGTTATCATTAGTAATACTTTTAGTACTAAAATATTCAACAATTATTTTATTATTTTGAATTTTACATCCTGTGAATAAGTTACAAAAGATAATAAACGTAACTTTTTGTAAACATTTCAGCTGCCTGTATCAGCATATCCGGAATGGTGGGTTATGCAATTTTGCCTTCGATCTTCGAGATTTTCGGGAGAAGAACAGCAAATATGATTACAAATCTTGTGATCTTCATCGGTTGTATAACTTACTATGTAGCAAGTGATATATACGCTTTAGCATTTGCGAGGCTCATGCAAGGTTTATCACTCCCTGGACTATATACTTTTATTATTAGTGTCTGTGAATCCGTTTCCCCTAAACGAAGAGGATATTTTATGGTTCTTAATAAGATTGCATTAGCTCAAGGGGCTTTAGCTTGCCATGCTTTAGGATTTGTATTAAATTGGAGACAGATTGCTATTGTTACTACTTTACCAGTATTTTTATCCATGATTATTGTTATGGTAACCGCTGAAAGTCCATCATTTTTCGCAATGAAAGGGCAATTTGATAAATGCAGTAAATCCTTTAAATGGTATAGAGGTGATTCATTGGAAGCAAGGAAAGAATTAAAAGATTTAGTCGCAGCCCAAACAGAAATATATATAATGAAACAAAAAGATAAGCATATCAACTTTTTCAAAAAAGGGCGAAATATGATAATGACAAAAGTTTTTAGGAAGTCTTTCTGTATAGTGACACTGGCAAAATTATGCTTAGATTTTTGTGGAAGATACTTCATACTGGCTTATATTACTCAAATTTTAATTGAAGTCACCAACAGTCAATCTGTTGCAATGTATTTATCTGTCGCATCTGATTTTATTGCAATTTTTGCATTGAGTATTTCATATTTCTTAGTGAAACGTTTCAATAGACGTACATTATTATTTACCTTAGGCTATGGTTCTGTATTCTTAATGTTTATGGTTAGTTTGTCACTGATTTTAGGTAATAAACTAAGTATATTACAACATGTAAAATGGTTAACACCGACTGTTATACTAGCACATATGTTTGTAACAAATGTAGGCTTAATTCCTTTAGTATTTACGCTGACTGGCGAAGTGTTTTCTTTAGAACATCGAGGTGTAGGTTTATTTACATCGGGTATTGTGTTTTTGAGTTTTTACACTTTAGTATTGAAATATACACCGGCTTTAATAGAAAAGACGGGCGTTGAAGGAGTTTACTCTATCTATGGATCATGTCTTTTGGTTCTACTAATTGTATTGCAATGTATATTAATTGAAACGAAAGATAAAACATTACAAGAAATTGAAGATGAATTGAAAGGGAAAGTTGTAAAAGAGTCAGAAACAGAGCTACTGAACTATCCTAAAGATAATAATTGTTAAATTGTTAGATCTTTCTTTTTAGGATTCTAGTGTGTTGTTAGTTAGTGTGTTATTAGTTGTTAGTTTTAATTAAAATGATATTACCAATAATTTCGTAAAATTGTTACAATTTAAATTTGTGAAAACACTTTATTGACAAAGTGCCAGAAATACTAATACCACCTATGTAAGTCTATCTTAGAAACCTTAAAAATAATGTTATTATCTATATAATTATATATTTTTTATTCAAAATGTGAAAGGACATTAAACTGAAATTAAATAAAATTGGGATTTTGTTAGTATTATTTGTAAGTTAAAAAAATAAAACAAAGTGAGGAATTATATTGTCTTTTATTCAGCTATATTCAGAATCACGTTAGAATAATGCTTCTTGTTAATTTGCAGTATATCTTGGAAAAGAGCTAATGAAATGCGAAATTTTGTACAATTTTTCATTATCAGAGAATCACTAGTAGGTATTTGAAATAGATAACAGTATGTTTATACACATTAGTAATGGAACAAAAACTTTTTCAATTTGACAACACAATAATAATGACATTGTTCTAAAAATACCTTTCGTAAGAAAAATAATCTAATAAGGTATCTGCTTAGGTATAAAAGACAAGAACATACTAATATATACAATAATCACTATTACAATAATAGTGCTATTGATGATATTCGCGAAATTAATCCAGACCTCATTAGCAGTTTTAGTTTCACTTGCTACAGTTTCTATTTTATTTGTCTTCCATCTTGGCCAAATTAAAAACTTAATAGAACTTTTAAAAACGAATTCAGTCATAGCAACAATCCACTGTTGTGGAGGATACTTTTTTCTGACCAAAGAATTTAAAACAACGGTTAAAACAATAGAAATTGTTGTAATAACAATAGACGTCATAATAAAATGAAAAACGGAAGGCACTGTAGAGCTATTTATAGGGATGATTATATTGATATATTCTAGAATGTAGATATGTCCTAATAAGCTCAAAATTGCTACAAATCCTCGTGTGCTGCCAATGTCAAGAAATAGACTAGAAACAGTGAGTATTGATACTACAACTGATGGAAAAATCGTTATACTTGCTAGAATTTCTCCTTGTCTTTCAACAGTAAAAGTCAAATAGAATTGTGTCTTCGATGATGCATTTTCTCCTTTATCATAGCTTATAATATTCCAGCCTGGACCATATTCAGCACCAAGAGTTGAAATGCCTTTGGAAGAGTTAAAAGTAAAAACAAAATTCTCCTCACGTTCGTCATGAATACCATATTTGAAAGTACAGTTTTGAGTATCATATGGCCAGTGGATGAGATTAGTAACGCATTCGGTTTGAGATGAAACTTGCGACATACAAAAGACACGTCCATAATATGTAGCTGAGCATATTGTGCTCAATATTTGGTCATAATCTTCATGTGTTATTTTAGTGTGATGCTTCAATTCAGGGGTCCATATACGATAAACGCTTAAATCAGTTTCGGCTATACCATCATAATCTTTCGGCTCCCATTTCAGCCTTTCATCGTACCAAAAAAAGAATAACAAGCTGTATATTGAGAAAATCTCTTCATTGCTGTCAAAATTGAAGGCTTTGAGAATAAAACGGACTTTCACTCTTGTGCAATTATCAGGTGGTTCGAAAACATCGTAATTTGACAGCAAATCATTGTGTAATTTTCTTTCCTTGTTTAAATTCCATGATCCATTGTCGATTACACATTCTTGACAAAGAACGCAATATATACAAATTAAAAATGTTGTAAGTCTCATGGTGGTTGCAGATACACTAACGAAATTATTTCTGTCATGTGAATATAATTTGATACTGTAGACGCCCCTCTAATAAAATTAAACACAGACATTAGTGATATTGATTGTTTATCGGTACTTAAACGTGTATCTAGGTCCATCTTTATCACGTTTTCAAAATAAAATAATACTAATAAATAATTAATAAACAATTATAAAAATTGCTCTCAGGTTTAGAGAAACTTATGCAATATATAAAACTTAAATAATATATAAAACTTAAAGCTGATTAAGAAATAATGGTAATCTCCAAAAGCATAAAGTACTGAAATTCAATACCATCAGTTTTCACCACTCTGAAATCCTTGAAACACTAACACAACTCAAAAGCAAAAATGCGAAATGTTATTTTAAAATTACAATCCGCCCAAGTAGCAAAATTAAATAAAACTGAACTATTTTATTATTTTTAACTGTCTTGATAGCGCAGTCAAATAAGCATTAAAAAGCTTCATATCAATGAAACATAGTCATTATTGTGACATTTCGATGACGATATATATTATTACTAGACGACACCCGCAGCTTCGCCCGCAGAAGTATAGTTTAAAAAATATTGGATTCATCCCAAGGGAACCTATAATCGGGATAAAATCCTATGTCCTATTCCCGGATGCAAACTACCTGTGTGCCAAGTTTCAGCTTAATCCGTTCAACGGTTAGGGCGTGAAGGAGGGACAAACAGCCAAATATCCAAACATCCAAACATCCAAATATTCAAACATCTTTACAAACTTTCACATTTATAATGTTAGTAGGATACCTGATCGTCATATTTAAAAACAGACAAACATATACTTCGTTACAATCATAAACTAATAATATTTGAGGAATTCCTTTAATTTTACCAGAATCCCATAATCTTAACTGAATAATGGGCCATTTCAAACATCTCAACATGTGGACAAATTGAGAACCTCTTTTATTTTTGAAGTCCGAAATGCACGCGGACGAAGCTGCGGGCAGCATAAGTCTTTAATAATATGTCGCGGAAAGACGTCTGTCGGGTCAGCTAGTATATATTAAAATAAACTTAAAAATCTCTGGAGGTACTAAAATATAAATGTGATTTATATTATGGAGGGGGTGGAGCAGTCCTAACCCATCACCATTATTACCAAAGTGGGGGGAGGGGTACCAAAAATCACCTTATTAACGGAAGGCTATTTATTAAGTAGGAACCTACCTATACTATAATTAAACTATCTTTAAGCAATTGTAAGACGATGTAGTGATTAGAAAGGTAATATTAAGATATTATAACTCTTACATAAGTTAAGTGATGACGTCATAACTAGGCACCAACTTAGAGTTGAAGTTTAATTGTTAACTAAAATGAATTCTAAATTGTAAACTATCTTTAAGCAATTGTAATACGCCGTAGTGAGTAGGTAGGTAATATTAAGATATTATAACTCTTAAATAAGTTTAGTGATGACGTCATAATTAGGTACCTACTTAGAGTTGAAGTTTAATTCTTAACTAAAACGAATTCTAAATTATGAACTATCTTCAAGCCATTGTAAGACGATTGAGTGATTAGAAAGGTAATATTAAGATATTATAACTCTTACAAAATTCTGGTGATGACGTCATAATTAGGTACCTACTTAGAGTTGAAGTTTAATTCTTAACTAAAACGAATTCTAAATTAAAAACTATCTTTAAGCAATTGTAATTCGACGCAGTGATTAGAAAGGTAATATTAAGATATTATAACTCTTACATAAGTATAGTGATGACGTCATAACTAGGTACCTACTTAAGAGTTGAAGTTTAATTCTTAACTAAAACGAATTCTAAATTAAAAACTATCTTTAAGCAATTGTAAGACGACGTAGTGATTAGAAAGGTAATATTAAGATATTATATCCCTTACATAAGTTCAGTGATGACGTCATATTTAGGTACCTACTTAGAGTTGAAGTTTTATTGTTAACTAAAACGAATTCTACATTATTAACTATCTTCAAGCCATTGTAAGACGACGGAGTGATTAGAAAGGTAATATTAAGATATTATAACTCTTACAAAATTCTGGTGATGACGTCATAATTAGGTACGTACTTAGAGTTGAAGTTTAATTGTAAACTAAAACGAATTCTACATTATAAACTATCTTCAAGCCATTGTAAGACGACGGAGTGATTAGAAAGGTAATATTAAAATATTAGTACTCTTACATAAGTTTAGTGATGACGTCATATTTAGGTATCAACTTAGAGTTGAAGTTTAATTGTTAACTAAAACTAATTCTAAATTATAAACTCTCTTAAAGCAATTGTAAGACGACGTAGTGATTACCTACCGGTAACATCTCGACGAATTGAGAACCTCTTCTATTTTTGAAGTCCGAAATGCACGCTAGCGAAGCTGCGGGCGGCAAATTTAATAATATGTTGCAGGACGACGTCTGCCTGGTCAGCTAGTGTAGTACTAAAAATATATGCAGTTAAGAAACTGTACATACGTAGATACCTTAGCTAAGTATTTAACTTTCATTATTCAATAAAAACTTGTTGTTACAAATAGACCTATAAAAAGATATCTAAGAATTTAATTTTCCATTCCTTTATGCGTAATCTCTATTTCACGACAGTTGTATTTATTTAAATTTCATGCTTAAGTCTTCATGTTAAAGTCCTTGTACAGAAAATTTTACGCATGCGCATATGCGAATATAAAAATGAAAAATAATATAGGCACGAATAAACAAAATTTAAACCATTATGTTCGCTAAACTAATATACTTGGTCAAATATTCGATTCGTCTTAATGAAGTATCGCGATGTTTTATGGATCTTGATGTCCAATTTTAGATAAGTTGAAAGTTACTAAAATGCAACGTTGCTTCTAGAATTATTCAAGAAACGTATTATAAATCTCAGTTATTGGTGAGGATTACTAATAGATGAATATATAGATGACGCAGCGAATGGAAATTTTCAGTTCCTTTACCGGTTTCAACTGCTCAGGTAGGTATATTTTTTGCAATTAAATTAGCATAGATATTTGTATTTATTTATAGTTTTTCTGAGAATTGTTAAAGAATTCCTTTAGCCATACCATAAACTAATACCCTTTCCGACATAGCAGTAGTTTAATTATTTTGAACAAAAAAGCAAACGTTGCCCAATTTGATGAGATTTTACTAAAAGTATACAAAAATTTAAGGTCGCAAGCAATTTAAGTCGTAAGCAAAATTTTCTTTTGAAATTTCCCAAAAATCGTTTTTTTGAGTTAAGTCAGTATTTTATTAAGCATGTATTATGTATATTTTCTAGAAAACTGGACAGAGGGTGTCCTGCAAACATTTTTTAGATATCTTTCTTCCATTAAGTACGCGATATATCCCCCTTATTCTGGTGCATTAGGATTATAAGAGTTATTTAACCAGGTCAATTATAAACAATGATTCTTATTCCACAAGGTTTTTAATGGACCGTTTATCTTGCCCGAAGCTGCACAAATAATGGCCGTTCATTAATTACAACATTCGTGAGGAAAAACATCGTTTCAGGTGAAAATATGTTCGGTAATAGACGAGGGATGGTAGCAGGATCTACGAAAACATCTTTTATCTATTTGCTGATAAAAAGATTAGGAGAGAAATAAATGTGTTATATCTTAAGCAAGTGTGGAAATAATTACTTGACGATATTTAGGTGTTATGGTAATCTTTTGTTTTATTTTTGACCTCATTATCTTTTCAGCAAAAACACACTTGAATGCTCCTTATGGGGACGTCTGTGGGTGTTTGGGAAGGGTTTTCAAAAAGGGTTCCGGGTTTAAATAATTTTTCTACTACTTTATGCTTATTTACTTTAAGTAATTATTAGGATTCTATTATAAAATGGGGAGTAAAAAATAATTTCTGTCATTTATTAATTATTTTTACATTAGGTCCTTCCGTAGCTCTAATTCACAAGGGTCGGTTTCAGAATTAACCAGTTTTTTATGTTTGAATACTAATAATTAAAACCAAACCAAAAAGTAATTAACTCCGAACCTGATTTAAAAACTGAATTCCCCAAGCCGAAGCAATCTTAAAGAAAACAAAAACTATAGGTACTACATCAGTTTTGAGACCATAGCCTAGAAGTAAAGAGGTAGGCTTTAAAAAAACATCAACCTATCGAATACATTTAGAAAAACTGTTACTGGAGGTACTCGTAAGTATAATACGCTAATGCAAAGCAAATATTTTAAATCCATATTATTAATATTATAATGCGAAAAAAACTCTATTTGTTTTTACACTTACTTAGCCAATTGTGATAGTTATAGATGGACATAGGGTACCTTATTTCAAAAATAGAACTCAAACTCAGACATGGAAAAAAATCGACCTCCGCTATTTAAACCTTGAAAATACCTATAGGAAATACCGATAAAGGGATTTGTTATTAACCATTATGAATAAGGTACTGTGATCCTACGAAGAAAGTATAAAAAAGGAAAAAAATAATTAGAATTTATATTTTTTTTTACTGTGGCTATAGCTTTACAATACTGCTGTGTTACCTGTGAAGAGACCCTTACACTCCTTCACTCGCCATTGATCTAAGCTTATTAAAAACGAGCTTTGTTACAAAACGTCCTAAGTGCCGTGTTCGGAATGGTACCTCATTACAAGCCATCTCAACTGGCATTATTACATTTACGGCCTTTTCCCTTCTACTTCTTAAATTCCAATTAAAATTTTATTTATCGTTGTTGGTTACTCGGTTTTCTGGGAAAGTAAGAGATAGGTTAAGTTGGAAATTAAACTTTATTCTACTTTTTTTAGTCGGAAATTATTTGTTGTTGACTTAATTATTGCTTCTGGAAAGGAAAGGAGGTAACCAGGAGGAAGGTAATGTTTTGAACGTATGTATGTATGTATGTCCATTTCTCTGGTACGCTCTACAGCCTGAATGACTGAGAGGTGCCATTGGATTCGTTTCTTTTGTGAAAATTCCCGCCCAATATCACCAGTTTGGGTGTTTTTGACGATTTTTCAATTCGTCTCTTCGCTCCAGATGAGATGTACTGAGATTCGACTGAACCACTTCTCGTAACCCCAATTTGCACGTAAGATTTTTCGAAATATGAATAATTTCGTTACATTTATTCTAACAGTAATAAATAATCTGTGTAATATTTTAGAAGTTATAGTTATTTAATTTTTACTTTCAACTTATTTTTTTTTAATTTTCTGTCAATTTTACTTTATAATTACAAAAAAAAAAATAACATGGATTCGACTCGAATTTCCACGCACAAACAGATGAATGATTCTATAATAATGGTTCTTTAAACATGGAACTCTAAAAAAGATATTTAGGATTTAGATGCAGTAGGTATTCGGTACGTGACTTGTTTTAGTAATAAAAAGCAGATACAGGCAAGTACCTCCTTAATCACGACTTTATTTACAATAAAAAACATAATTTATTATATTTAAGTAACAACCCAAACACGTGAGTTTTTGTATTTAAAAACCTGTTTGTTTATAAAGAAACCATTTTATTATCAAAACTAAAAACCTGTTTAATGATGTATATGATTTAAGAGGTATTGTGTGTTAATCAATTACTTTTGTAAGATATTTTTTGTCTTTATATTAGTTCATAATAAAATATAAATTCATAAGTTACACCAAATATCAAATGTACAAAGTGTGTTGCAGTCCCGCGTATAGTATGGTTCCGTAATTTCGTAATAAGATTTTTGACCCTTCATCCCCCCTTCCCCCCACATAACTCATCGTAACGTTTTTCTGAAAAATGACCTAAACTATATTTACCTACAAAAAATATATATTATCTAAATAATCTGAACTAGGCATCGTACCAAGAACGCTAGAGCAGCATTTCCAATTTACGCTTAACAGGTGAACTAGGTATCTAATAAAGCAATTACGGAACCCTAAATTGTAAGAGCCCTGTCTCGCAACTGGCACATTTTTTTTTTACTTCTGGTTCATGCACAAAATAAAGCAATTACAGAACCCTAAATTGCGAGAGGCCTGGTACGCAGTTGGCACATTTAATATTATTATTTTTTTTATTTACTTCTGGTTCATGCAAAAATGTATCTTGTTTAGAACTGGTTTCGACCACTTCTTATCGTATTCGAACCCGATGTCATTTTATTATAGCCTTGGCAATAAGAATACGGGTTTTAAAAGAAAGAATAAATACACAAGAGCCATGACTAGGGTTTTTTCGGTAGTAACCCTGCTGCAAACAAAGTATCAAATTCAAAATTCAAATCATTTATTTCGTCTTAGAAACTATATAGCACTTAACGAACGTCAAAATTAAAAATAACATGAATAACACATTCTTTTTTTTTAAATAAATAAAAACGTTACAATAAAAGTTCCTAAAGTCTCGATAGACAAAACCTGTCATCCTAACTACTACTAATACTAACTACAGAATCATCAGCTTTATGAAAGACACATACTTAAGCCTAGTAAGCTAGTGTCGGCCGGGAGGAAAAAAAGCGGAGGAAAAAAAATCCCAGTACTCTTTTAAAAAAAAGGTTACAGATTTTTACAAAGTTAAATTCCGTATTCGATACCTCAAACCTTTTCAATATTGTTACCTCTGTGAGTTATGGGGAAAACTGATTTTACCCCGTCTTTAAAATGTTATCAAAACAAACAATACAAGTATTTTTTTTCTGTTTTTATTTTAATTTACGATTCTAATAATTACTTTCTTATTACCCCTGTTAAATAGCTGAGTTACCCCCACTGGGGGTAGTTATATTATTACCCCAGAATAGGAACCCAGAGGCTAGATTTATTGTACTATTATTTCGTCAGTCTTTTTTCTCAATTCTTACCTTTTTATTTACCTTAACTAATTCTTCTTTTTCTTTATTCCCTATTTTTCGTTTTATACCTGTTTTTCTGTTCCGTTATCCTGTTCTCTACTATAAGGTTGTCAAAAAAAGATTTTGCTATAGTGTTAAGACTGGACTTTTTTTGCTGGACCGATTTGAAAAATTCTTTTAGTGTAAGATTATTTATCGAGGAAGAGATTATCATTCATCGAGGAAGGTTACGTTGAGATGAATGTAGAGGAGCAACAATAAAAAATATTGTGAAATCGGCAAAATTACGCGGTCGGAGCCATGGGCGATTGCTAGGTTTTTTATAATTTTATTATACTTTCAATTTTGTCTAATCAAAGTTTGATGATAGTTAGTAAATAAAAAGTATGCTTTAAGTATTTATTACAAACTATGTAAATATTATTATTATAATGTTTATATTAGATATATTTTATTTAAGTATGTGGATTAATTTAATTACCGGATATTTTTACAAATGTCGTATGATCTACATTGATTAATAATAATAAATTTAACGTAAAATTAATTATAGTTTTATCTGAAAACAGTATAATTAAGTTCATTAAAATAATGCCTAAACATTTTTCAATCGTAGAAACCCTTCCTACCTTGGGTTCAACGCTATTAGTAATCGTATTTTGTTTTATTTTCTAAATTAAATATAAAACGCAATACGTCTATAAAACTTAAAAAAAGATATAAAACTTAAAAAAAGAAACATAATTGACAGGGAAACTCACCAATTAATCTTGAAACTGTCTAACACCATGATTATTATGATAATGAATCGTTAGAATCCATATAACGTTGACTTCATAAGCCTTTAGTAGACGATAAAGCGCTACGACGGCTAAATCATTCTCATTTCGTTTCAAAAAGTCATGAAGATATCAACAAAATCAGTGTAAGAGCCATTTGAGTGCAAATTGGGAGTAAAATAAACCTGCAATTTATAAGTTAAGTTTGCATGACCAAGGGAACGGAGTTAGAATAAAATGTGCGTTGAAAGTGACAGGTATACTTTCAGGCAGGTTAGTGAATATTTTTTTTTCGCCGGAAAAAAAAATGTGAATATTTTTTACGTTTTGCATTTTTTTTTTGTTTGTGAAAAAGTGGACATTGAAGTATTCATTGCTGTGTTTAGAAATTGTAAGCAGTTTTTCTTGTCATCAAGATTAAGTAAAATTCTCTGATTACGTACTTATACAATTTTAGAATCCTAGTGAGTGCTAACGCAAAAGATATTTGAATGTCCCTAATTATAACATTTTTAAATTTTAATTTAAAAATATTTTTTAAAGTAATATTACACTCAGATTGTGTTTGCCACATAATTTTTTTATATCTTATATTTTTGAAAACGAAAAATAATGTTATTTTAAGGTTTTATTAACTTATTTACTTTAATCTATAACTGGTTCAACAAGATTTTAATAAATACAGAGTGAGGAGATTATAAATTCTTAATAGCACTCTTTGAATTAAAGTTAATCTTAGGATTAACTAGTGCGGACGTAAAAGACCATACGTGTTAAGAGATTTTTGTTAATAAGGCTGCAGGAGCAATGTAAATGTACTTTTTTAAATTGAGCTTTTTTTGTCTCTCACAAGTAAATTCATTCACCAACAAGAATTTCAATTCATCTATACAACTAAATAAAATTGAAGTGTCTGTTTGTAATATTAATATAACCGCTTTTTACTTAATGCATACGTATATCGTACGTCTAATCTAAGAAACGTCTGGACCGATTTTGACGGGACTTTCACTGGCGGGTAGTTGATGTAATACGAAGTAACTTAGGCTACTTTTTTACTTCCGTTTCGGCATAGGATTCCCGAAGCGAAGCGAGTACGAACCCACTAGTTTTAAACAAAATTGCTGTTATTTACTGGATTTAGAATTACGATTGGCTATTAGTTATCTATGTATTAACAGTATTTCCAACTGGTTAGGATCAGGTTAGTACGATGTGGATATTATTAGTTACGTTGACGCCGCGTACGGCATTTAAACGATTACCATACCGGATTGCCGTTTTGTGTTCGATTCTAACGAAAGAAAATGTTTTGAATAGTGAATTTGTTATTAAGGGGCTGTTCGAGTTATATGTAACGCAGTTTGGTGGGAGGAGGGTTGTAAAATGTTATTGTGCGTTACATAGGTGGGGGTCGAATAACGCGTTACGTAACATTGTTTTTTTAATTCAAAAAAAACTAGGAAATATAATTCTATTAACTCGGTGCAATGGCAATATTTTTAAACAAAAATGGTCATTTGTGTGTTAAGTAACGTTTAGAGAGGGGGAGTATAGAAAAACGTTACGGCGCGTTACATAGGGTCAAAAATTCTAAAAAATGCGTTACGTAATACTTAAATGCTCCCAAATCTGGATGTATTCTTACCATTTATAACGTCGAAATCTCAGAATCTTAGTAATCGTAGTAGGTATGTATGTATGTTCTAGTAGTAGGTTATGCTAAGTATAAAATATACTCGTATGTATTTATCTGAATGTATTACTTTAGCAATATTTCGATTTCAACCTAGTTAAATTGGGGTCAGCCCAGCCTACTCAAAGCATATTAGCTTAGCTATTTATTCATTGGCATAGGTACGATAAACTATTGCATTCGATGCTTCATTATAAATAAACATGTACAGTGGTGGAACCAGTAATGGACAGGGCACCAGTAATGGACACAAAATCGACATTGTTTGCAATAATAACCGGATATGGAAATATTTTTAAAATACTTGCACTAAACCATCAATAATAGACCCTTGGCTGTTTACAATGCCAAATATAATTTAGATCGGATGTCTTATTTTTAAATGGCAGGATGTTTAAAAGGACAGCAATAGTGCCATGACAAAATTATGTGTTTTGTTATAGAAATTCTTAAGGGAGAGAGTATTTCAATTTGCAAATTATTGAATTGTTTGGAGTCATAACTGCAAGTTATGTTGTTTTATGGATACTCGAGTGTATAAACAACGTAATTCAAGTAAAAAATGATATTAAAATTAACATTAATTTTCTTTTTAACGACTTGTCAATGACTGGTACCGAAATTTGACAAGTATCCAGTAATGGACATTTGTGTTTAATTTTATTTGACGAGGTTATTATATTGGGTTATTGATTTAAATCATTAGAAAAAGTCGATGACAAGCTATAACTGATCAATTAAGCCCGGTTTTCACAGCGAGCGGAGCGGACACAAAACTGACTGTTTTTACCTAGCACGCGTGAACGCCATACTTTATGTTCCGCAAAAAGTGTCCATGACTGGGTGTCCATCACTGGATCTGGGGTGTCCATTACTGGTGCTTTGGGTACATTTACTTTAACAATTTTTTATTGAAACATACATTTATTTGAAGCTAAATTATGTATAACAAAGTGTTCCTCACTTATTCCATTTTATAAAAAATAATCGTCAACTTTGTATGATTATAGGAAATATTATATTTGAAGAAATCTTCAAATATGTGTGGTTAAACCGTTCATTACTGGTGCCACCACGGTAATAATAATTAAAGGAAAAACAAAAGCGAGATGGGATTTTTTTATGGGCGTCGTAGTAATAACATTACATTAAGGGCCTGTTTCACAATCGTTGAGTTAAGTTCTAAGTAAGCTACTTTGAACTTATTTGCACGGTAAACCAGTAAATTGCGTTTCACAATTTCACTTTAATTGACGGATGATTGTGAATCGTATAGAGAGTTAACGGAAGGATTTACTCTCTGAGTAACTTACTTTATAAATAACTACTGACATCTTTACTTATCGATTGTGAAACAGACCCTAAGAATTAAAAAAAACCCTCGACATATTTATCACCAAACAAAGCTAAGAACACTCGACTTAGAAGCGCATCAACACTCGTACAAGTTGCGCGTGTATCAAAAGGCGCGCCTAACTGCCTACATGCGCTTCCAAAAACGAGGTTATACGCGCGTAAAAAACGCTAGTCTTAAACCACCCTAGAAAGTAGGATGAGTCTTATAAATGTATTCCTAACTGGCTTATTTTCCTTCTGTTTTAGTTCTTCGTTCTCACTGCAGGATGTATTTCGTCCTTCGGTTCTGGGATAATGCTGTCATTTCCTTCCGTGATCAATCCATCTATTATGTCAGTTAATGGTACTTTCCATGCTACGTCTAACCAAGCATCTTGGGTTGGTAAGTTCTATCTTTTAGAATTATTTTATCTCATCCTATCTTTAAAGTAGTGATAGCTTGGTGATTTGAATGTTGGTGTCCAAAACGGGAGGTCCTGAACGGTATCTCAACTTGCTCTTCTAATTTTCAAAGAGTTACGAGCATTTAAAAAGTAATTATCGCTTGCTTCGGTAAAGGAAACCATCTCAAGGAAACGAATACAAAAAAGAACTCTATAAAGTTCTCAAAGGTGATGCGCACTTGGCTAGCTTGGTGAACTATGCCTGTACCCGTTACATTATGTGAGGAGACGCGAGCCCAGCAGTGGGAAATTTATGGTTTGTAATGATCTTTTAAGTTGGAAGTTGGAACTAACGCAAAGTTTCATAAAATTACATTAAAATTGGTTGATTGATTTCCATTTTATGCTTACGAAGGTGACGTGACATGGGATTTTTAATATCTGTTACATGAATGAATATTAATTAATAAATTCATTGTTACAGCCGCAAGTCATGGATTTGCCGGAATCGTAGGATTCTTCATCTTTTCCCCTTTATTCCAAATACTTGGACGGAAATATGTGAACATAATATTGAACATCTTTCAGCTGTCTGGATGGATAATAATGGTGTTTGCTGAAACAGTTTTCCACCTAATCAGTGCTCGAATAACACAAGGCCTTGCCGTGGGGAGTTATTTTATCTCAGCGGTTTCGATTGCAGAGTATTGTGACCCAAAAAGAAGAGGATACTTCATGGCGATGAAGAAAATAGCGATAGGTTTTGGATCATTGGCTTGCCATTCTTTAGCTTTATTTATGGACTGGAGACAAATATCAATGTTTGCATGCGGACCACTTATATTATCATGCATCATGATACTGTTCTGGCCGGAGAGTCCAGCGTTTTTGGCCATGAAAGGTAGATTTGATGAGTGTGAGAAATCGTTCATATGGGCTAATGGAACCTCTGCTCAAGCACAGAAGCAACTGAAAGAGTTGATCAACGCTCAATCAGAAAGGTTGAGTAAGAAAAGCGACTCTGATAAAAGTATATTTCAAGTGAAACCATTTTTAAAAAAGTTTCTCAGAAAGGATTTTTTGAAGCCATTCTTTATTACAACAATATTGACCCTAGTAATAGACGCAAGTGGGCGTTTTTTCCTCCTCGCATACATAACGCAGATAATAGAAGAAATTACTGGGAGCAATTCTTTTGCCATGTACTGTTCTGTTGCATCTGATATGGTCTTAATATGTGCTTTAATAATATCATGTTTTCTTATTAGGTTGTTCAAAAGACGTACAATTCTATTTACACTTGGCGTTTTTACAGTAGGTCTGATGTTTCTAATCAGTTTAGTGTTAGTACTTAAAACTCGTTTTAATATAGGCACAGATGTTCGTTGGTTGGTACCAAGTATTATATTGATGCATGCTTTTGTTTCTCATGTAGGATTATTACCAGCAGCTTTTGCAATAATGGCTGAAGTATTTCCTTTAGAGCTTAAAGGTTTAGGATGTTTTGCGTCTGGTATAGTCTTTACTTCCCTATATACATTAACTATAAAATTGACTCCACCAATGATTGAATACACTGGAGTATCGGGAACGTATGCAATATATGGAGTAATCGTAATGTTAAGTTTAATAATATTGCACTTTATATTGCCAGAAACAAAAGATAGAACTTTACAACAGATTGAAGATGATATAAAGGGTATTAATAGATCTCCGGAAAATATTGTGTTGATAAATGATAGTAATTTAGATAATGTTAATAAACATAAATAACAAGCTTTAATTTTAGGCTAAGCAGACGAACTATTAAATGAGAAACTTGATGATAGCTTATCTTTAAAAATCAGTGATATCAAAGAAATTACCAATACGTTAGTAGTCAAAAAACAAATCAAGGATTTACATTAGATTATAATTTCAACTAGGTTTAATTGTCATATCATTGCAAGTTGCAACAATTTTGTGAATTGAAATGTTAAAAAATATAAATAGATCTATTGGTTCTTAACTGCAATATTTTACGTGTACGTGTTCCATAAACTTTACTTTTTTTTTAATATTTTTTGATTATTTGTAAGACCATAAAAAAATGTAATTAAGTATTTAACAATTTTCATATTTTATATGTTATAAAATGTATAATTTATGTTTTAAATTTTAAAAACTAAAAAACTGTATACGAAATTCAAGTCTTACGTAAGTCTAAGCACAAAGGGGACGTTCAAGTACTATGCAACGAAAATTTGGGGGGTCTTGTAAAATGTTATGGTGCGTTACATAGGTGGGAGGGGGGTTGAACAACGCGTTACGTAACATTGGCTTTTGATACTAAAAAAACTAGGTAAATAGGTAACATTTTTAGATAAAACTTATCAGTTGTGTTGCGTAACGTAATACTTGAACGCACCCAAGGAGTTTTTATTTTGCTAAGTTTTTAGTAAAAGAAAGTGCTAAGGGTATTTATTACTCTTGATTATAAGAGAGGGGGGGAGGAGGTAAATATGGACTAAAATAGGACTACTACTAATTACTGTTTACGTGATGCTTGAAGGATTTCCAAAGTACCTGTAATTAGGTAGTTTTTGTTAAGTATTTGAAAATTAAAAGTAAGTAAGTTACTTGCGTTATTAATTAAATTACTTAAAAATTATACTTAAATAAGCGAAGCGTTCAGTGATCCAGTCAAATCTCAATTGTGGAATTTCACGAGATTTTACTATTAGGAAAAGGGGTCAGAAATGACCCCAGGTAATTAATAAATGTCTAAGTATAACTTTAGTATTATTAAGTATGTTTTATTTTTGATGAAAATTGTGATGACTACTATTCTAAATGGTAATGAATAAAGCAATATCAATTATATTTTCGTATTTATAAATAACTCATATTATACTACCTAATGTCATAAGTCATGAGTACCTACCTACTTAAGTTATTTATGGATTTAAACAAAACGAAAATCTTGATAGTGATGATATTACAATAAATAATTAATGAATTACATAATTAATGGCACATTAAATTCCTAGTAATAAATAATTCAGAATAAAATAAAAATGAAAAAGACCCAGGTTTCCCAAAACAAACAGCTTCTACCAACTAACTTAGTGTGATGTCTTCAAAGAGTCTTGATTATACCATAAAAAAAAGAAAAGACATCAATTATTATTAACTACGTTAGAAAAAAATAATCAACTCCTTACTGCTGTTAACATTGAGATTGACAGCTAAATGGCTCATAAATTAATTAAGCAAAGAAAAATCTAGAAAAGGGCAGTTTATTAAATGAACACTTTTACAATGAATACTAATTATCACGCAATTGTCAAAGGCGGTGTCACACCGAGGTCAAAATTATGTCACAATGTAATTAAATATACTATACCTAGCAAGCCATAGCCACAGAGGCAAGGGGATCAATCGAAACAAAAAAACAAATAAATAAATGGTACTGCTAATCATCTTTCTTAGGGATTGGTAAATCGTAACTAACATAATTGTATAGTCTATGTTACTCCCGCAATCGAAAGGACTCCAGTGAAACCTCTCATTTTGAAATCCGACAACTCATTTAGGCTATAGAAGTAAATGTGCCAAAGACACTTACATGAGTACGGTCCAAAAGCGTTATCCTCCTTATGGATTATATGGATCCACTTATGTCTGTATGTACCTAATGACAAACCGGAACTACTTATAAGTCTTATCACACAAACCTACACTTGACTGGTTTGGTTTAAAAAAGTCACCTTTTAATCTTAAAACTGGCAACAACAATTTGTCAGGAATTGACCTTGAACTAATGCATTAGAAGCCTTGTATAGTATCCCGCTGTTCGTGTTGCAATTGTTAATTCATCTGATACTACGTGTGACATTTATCAGGGGTTCTTAAACTTTAAGTTCAATGGAACACCAATCAATCAAATACCTTTTATTTTATGGAACCCATGTTGATCATTCTTTACTCCTTGACTTGTTTTCCCTGTTACATTTCACCGATTCCTCAAAGTTGACCTTTTTTGGGCTTCAAATCTATACTAATAATATAAAGCTGAAGAGTTTGTTTTTTTGGACGTGCTAATCTCAGGAACTACTGGACCGATTTGAAAAAATATTTTAGTGTAAAATAGTCCATTTATCGAGGAAGGCTCTATATAACATCACGCTAAGATGAATGGGAGAGGAGCAGCAATCAAAAATATTGCGAAAACGGGAAAATTACGCGGGCGGAGCTGCCGGCGATAGCTTTGTTACACATTACATAATTTTTGCGAAACCCTGATGACTACTCTACGGAACCCTTAGGTTCTGTGGAACCTCATACCTGACAATAACTTATCCCTATAATTATCGCAGAAAACATAATACTATATCTTCGAATTGATTTTAGAAAAAAGAAAAACAAATCTCTCGCACGTTCAGCCTGAACGCGATTTGTTCAATGCTGCCCTTAAAAAATTTTAACATTGACGAAATTATGTGACAAAATTAGACTATGAGAAAAACCATTGACATTAAAGCCATAAAGCCTAGTCAAGACATTTTATTAGCTGGGTGTCGAAAATGTTTGTTTGGCATACGATTAAATTCTGACATTTTATCTTTTTACTGTTGTTGTAGGTTTTCTCAATATTGTTGACAAATGCGTTATATGGGCAGTTTGCTCAAGATTAAACGAAAATTTCGAAATTTTATTGTCTAATGGAGTTTTATTTCGTTAATTGAGGTAGGTATCTCCCTTTATACAATTACTCGTAAGCATTAAAACGTAATAAAATAATATTTTTGGCCGCTTTAGCTAATCAACCTATACAAATATTGTAATAATAAAAATTAGGCATCATTGCAATTGACATACAGAATCATTTGTGTTATGTTGCTTTTAACACTTTTTTACAGGACAATTAAAAATATTCGTTTATGTATTCATATAAATATTCGTTGGTGTATTCGTGTAAAAAGTACATCAATTTATCAGATAAGATAAAGAAATAAGGTGCAAACTTCTCTTTGCCAATGCCACGGACCCCATTAGTAAAAAAGTTTATAGCTGCATAAATACTGAATTCATTAGTGTTAAAAATAAATATTTGTTCTAAAGATCAACAACATAATAAAAACAAAGTTAACTTAGAATGTCAGAGATAATTCATTTGAATATAAAATGGGTCATATGTGACCCGGAGATAATTATATATTTTATATAACTATAAATGGTTTTAAATGAAATTTTTTACTAATGAAAGGGATAATTAGGCCTATTTAGTTAACGAGTAATTAATCTACAGAAAACTAGTTTTGGCTCGTTAAAGTATTACGTAACGCAATTCGGTGAATCGAACAACGCGTTACGTAACATTGTTTTTTTATTACTAAAAAAGCTTGGGAATAATAATTTTACTAAGTCAGAAAAATAGCATCATTTTCAGGTAAAAATGGTCATTTGGGTGTTACGTGACGTTTAGGGGGAAGAGACTACAGAAA
>LGAG01000259.1:132153-147631 GCA_001278395.1 Lerema accius
GGGCTCAAAAATGTTAAAAAATTGCGTTACGTAATACTAAAACACTGCCTTTACACCTGACCCAAAACACACTTGTTTGGTTTTATTAAAAACACAGACCATTTTAAGCTTAATGATAGAATCAGTTAAGTAAAAGGCATGTTATTAACTTTTTACACCTATTACTAACAGGACCTAATAACTTACTAACAGTTTTCCCCATAGGCTTTATTAGTAATGCCTTTGGTGTTATTGATGACCATGACCAAATATAGCCAATATAATCACATGCTTCATCTGTATGATTTTCGGTAATCCATATTAACAAATACCTATTATTTATTTTAGTCTTTTTTAAATTATATGTATATTATTAATTTACACAAAATAGGAAATAACAACGTTGGTGAAATCTGTTGTAACAATAGCATAGTCTTTGACAATACAAGCTTAATAATGTTTAAACACTATATTTTAATAATTTGTATTTAATAACGAATGATTTAAAATGTGGTCAAATTTCGACCACTTGGCGACCATTAGTTACTATAAACACAAATAAAGTCGGTACTGACTTACGAAACACGTGATGCCGTTTTGAAACGGATTTTTTGACCTTATCAGTTACAAGAAAATCTCATATACTTTCAGTAATTGCTTAGCATATTAAAGCAACTACTATATCACTATCTCTAATAGTTCGTCTGATCCCTCGGACAAGCTCAATAATAGTTCTACAACCTACCTAGCGGGTGTAGCACGTCACGAACAAACTCATAAAAACATGGAAAATTCTTTAAGTGTATGTTTTTCGATGTTTGTGCTTAAATAGACCACATTTTTATTAAAATCGATACGAGTGCTTAGGATTGAGTAATTTAATAGCAATTTAATTAGGAACTCATATAGACCAAGTTTTTATACAGCTCAATAATTGAATAAAGTATGTGTAAAATGTAAGTGTAAAAAGCTCAAATGGTGCACCGGAATATCAAATGTGTTTATGTATAAGTTTGTAAGAGAAATAATCGGAGTTGTCTAAGAACTGGTACTCATAATACGATGTGTGCCGCAGGAGCGAGGTTCGCTTTACGACAGGTCAGTAACATTTTGTTTTATTATTAGATAATAATGTTAATTTAATAGTCCCTTAATTATATTTTGTGTATTTTTTAACTTAACATAAGTCAGTGTTTGACGATTCCACTCGTTTATAAAACATTTTTTTCGGGGTCATTTTTGGGCCGGAACAAATTGTATTGATTTTAGCAATGGGCTATATCAATGGGAAATATTTCCTAACATAGGAGGTCTAGAGGCCTCATGCGGCTACCAAAATCCTTTATAGGGGCCCATAGGGTACTACAGGGGCCTATAGGGAACTATTAGTCCTACCTGAGGTTAATGAGGTCATTTGCTATTCTCATACCGTAAAAAGTATGACCCTGACAAAAAATATTTAATACCAACTTATTTTTGTTTGTCTCAATAACATACAATTTATAATGTATTCAAATGTATGGTAATAATTTGAAAGTATGGGAACGTTAAGGTCCGGGTCAGAATAAAACAACTTGTTAGGAGACTGTCTTACGCACAGACTGGTTGAAGCAGTAGCTTCCGGCAGCATGTTTGTATGAAGCCCAAGCTACGGTGTTCGGAGCGCAAACGTCCGAAAGTGTGGTGAGGAATGTAGATCAGGAATTGACAGTTGGAGAAAACGGGGCTTAAAGAGCCAAACTAAACATTACCTTATGGAGCATTAAAGTATATTTCATACTTACATACATACGTAACGAAATTTTTTAAAGTTTTTGACCCCCCATATGTAACGCGCCCGATGTTACGTTGTTTTCTATCCCTCCACCTCCCTAAACGTTACGTAACACACAAATTTTTTTTTAACTAAAAATGTTGTCATTTTGCCGAGTTAGAATAAGCATATTCCCTCCTTTTTTTGTAATAAAAAACAATATTACGTAAAGCATTGTTCGACCCCCACCTATGTAACGCGTCATAACATTTGACAAGACCCACCCTCATCCCAAGGTAAAAATAGCCAGGAGTAAGTTTTTCTTAACAGATAAGACTTCTACCCCTGGCTCTTTTTACCTCTCTCACTAACTCAATTCAGGATCAGAATTTTTGATGCGAATTTCGGACATTTGCGCTCAACCTTCAGTAGTTTAAAATCAGTTTATAGCCAGTCTTACTAGATATTTATGGAAAAATACTCGCCAATTTAGTGTTGGTCGTCGCGGAGAATGTCACTTAATTCTATAGATTAGTAATCAAGACACACGGTAGCGTGGCAAGCCAAGTTCGAAACAAAAAAATGGCGAACAGCACCGTGTGTACTGTGTATTACACAAACCATTTGGAGCCACTTTTGACCCCCTCATAACTGAAAAACTATTTTACATAGACATGTAAAATTTTGCTCATATACTAAGACTTTCGAGGTACACATGTGCTCCAAATTTCATAAATGTGCCTCAAGCCGTTATTTAGTTCTTATAAAATCTATCTTAGTGATTACGTCAGCAGTAGTTATTTACGTTTTTACTTAAATGGCAAACACAATCAATAAAAAAAACAAAAATGAAACATGCGCATAACAATATTTAAGTAAGTATTGTAACTTGGTTCCTTTTGCTGACAAGGATTTAAACGGTCCCTTTGCCTCGATATTAGACAACTTGTACTAGCTTTGCGAATCTATGCAACGGGAAAACTAGTCTTCGAGTGTTGATATCAGTGATTTTTGCATATTTCCCAGTTTTATAAGTATCTTAGCAAGTTAATTTGCTTAAAAGCTCAAAACAAAACTTTAAACATAGACACATAAATTAATTATTTGCCCTACTGCGTATGTTTGTCTACAACATTGAAAACTCAACCATAATTGATACTAGACAAAGTTGAAATTTAAATATTATCACGTGGTACTTGCTTTATTACTGGGCATGGTTGTCTACAACATTGAAAACTCAACCGTAATTGATAACACTTAAAGTTCAAATTGAAATGATATCATATGTTTAAACTTGATTTCAGATATTGGTTCTGACATCAGCATGTCTTCTGTCGTTCGCGTCAGGGATCATGCTGTCATTTCCAGCGGTTCTCAACCCTTCAATCTTGGCTAAAAACAGCACCATCCACGCTACATCCGATCAGGCTTCTTGGATTGGTATGTTGACTAGTAACATAAGTACTTCTTTCTTTAGTTTATGTGAATGGTAAACAGAAGGTACCATTAAAATCAACGTTGGTAATACCTTAAGGGAGCTTTCAAGTATTACGTAACACATTTTTTGGAGATTTTTGACCGTATGTAACACGCTGTAACGTTTTTCTGTACGTAACGTAACACATAAAAAGACCATATTTATCTAAAAAAAATCCATTTTGCCGAGCTAGAAAAAGTATATTTCCTATTTTTAGTAATAAAAAACAAAGTTAACCACCTCCCACCTGGGTACCGCAACATAACATTTTACAGGACCCCACCTTCTCCAAATTCATTACGTAATACTGGAACAGCTTTCTAGTAGCCATTCAAAAAACGCGGAATACGACATTGAAACCTTCACACAGCTACAGGAATTTAAGAGAGGTGGACCTTTTAACGACATTTTTGTCACTAAGTAGGCTCTTGGAAGATAGCTTTTAGAAAGGCGACAGAGGAACAAGCAGTCAGTTCATACAATCGTGAACACCATCTGCCTCAATTTGTCGAAAGCGACTGCTTGAAGCAATCAATGAATGCCCAGCCTCTGTATATTATAAGAGCAATATTGGATATTAAATGTTATTAAATGATTACATTGTTTCAGCTGCAAGCAATGGATTTTCGGGAATATTGGGATTCTTCATCCTTTCACCACTATTCCAATTGATTGGACGGAAATACGTAAATTTTGGCGTGACGATAATATTGCTCGTTGGATGGATCATATTGTTCTTTGCCAAGAGTGTTGACGACCTGTTAATTGGCAGAATCGTTCAAGGAATCGTGGTCGGTGCCTATTATATTGGTGCCATCACTATTTCTGAATTCTGCGACCCAATAAGAAGAGGTTACTTCATGAGCTTGAAGAAAATTTCACAAGCAATTGGTTCGTTAGCTTGCCATTCGTTGGTATTAGTTATGAACTGGAGATATATTGCAGCCTTTGCTACAGCACCAGTAATTTTATCTTCAATCACGATACTGTTTTGGACTGAAAGTCCTGCATTTCTCGCCATGAAAGGAAGATTTAACGAGTGTGAAAAATCATTCATTTGGCTCCATGGAAACTCTCCTCCAAAATTAAAGGAATTGAAGGATTTAATCCAAGCTCAGGCCGAGAGATTGGACGAAGAGAAACATACTTCTACCAAGTTATTTATTACTAGTCTATTTAAAAAAATACGTAGAAAAGATTTTCTAAAACCATTTATTATAGTGACACTATTGACTGTTGCAATAGATGCTTCTGGAAGGTATTTTTTGCTAGCGTATTTAACTCAGATTATGGTAGAAATAACTGGAAATAAGTCTGTAGCCATGTATTGTGCAATAGCATCTGATTTCTTGTTAATATGTGCCCTGACTACATCATGTTTTCTTATTAGGGTATTTAAAAGACGCACAATCTTGTTCACGCTTGGTACTTTTGCTGCTGTATTGATGTTCACAATTACCTTTGCGTTAGTACTTAAGACTCATTTTGATGTAGGTACAGAAATTCGATGGTTGATTCCTAGTATTATATTAATGCACAGTTTCGTGTCTCATGTGGGATTAGTGCCAACTGCTTTTGCGATATCAGCAGAAATTTTTCCTTTGGAACACAAAGGTTTGGGATCTTTTACATCGGGTATAGTTTTTACTTCATTTTATGCTTTATCCCTCAAATTAACACCCTTAATGATTGAAAGCACAGGTGTAGCAGGAACGTACGCTATATATGCTATCTGTGTAACTATCTGTTTAGCATTTTTGTACTCTATATTGCCAGAAACAAAAGATAAAACTTTACAGGAAATTGAAGATGAAATAAGAGGGGTTAAAAGAACAGATGAAAGTAGTATATTAATACACGATGGTAATGATATAAGAAAGTAGGTCATAAAACTTTGAAATGATAGAGTATGACCTGATTAAGGGCTTAATAATTAAAATGCTACTGTACGCTTTATATTTAGAAGCAAAGTTAGATTTAAGAAATGCTAAAGTTACATCAAATTACCATTTAATGGAAGTGATGATACTGAAACAAATTTTTATGTATTTAGTTTAAAAAACTAATAGACGGGTCAAAAGATTTTAAGTATTATACTAAGCCAACCCTAACTTATTTTCTGTCAACATGTACCTTACGTTCGAAAATAGCAACAATAGAGAAATATACGCACATAGAAATAATAATATATTACATTATTATTACAAAAAGCTTAAAAAAACAGTCAAAACCATTGCATTAATAAGTACATTATTAGTACGTTAGAATATTATGTTACTCAATTTATTAAAGATTGTACTACATTAAGTAATGTAGCTCATGTATTCTTACATCTCTAACATTTTTAAACAATAGAGAGATGCTTATACGGCCACTAAAAACTGTCATGTCAGTCACAATTTTTCTAATAAAGTAATTTTTTGATACTCCAATAACTTGATAACTTTGTCATAGGGTTTAAATTTTAGAAAACCTAATTATATTTTAATTTATAGCAAAAAACAAGCGCTACTGATGTATAAACGGCAAGATTTTTGATAATTTTTCAGGAGAAAAACTGATAAAAACTGATTTTCTGCTAAAAATACTGCTTTTTGCGAACACCTTTGTTTTATTAAAACAATTTATACCTATAAAGTGATAAAAAATAGACAGTCATAATATGAATTTTTATAACAATAAGAGGAAGAAAAAAATTGCGTATTTTGATCGATCAGGCGTTATTGTAAACTTGTAAGCGTAGAATTAAGTTTGACATTTACCTATATCTATACTTTATGTAATTTATTGGTGTGAAACGGTTTTAAGATAGTGTTTTTTCGGGAAACGATTTTCTCCCATGGAAAAACAAGTTATAGTAAAATAGAAAGTAATTTTAAGATTAATTTTATAATTGTGAATATTTTAATAAACTCTACTTATGTTACGACTTTATATTTAAGTATTTTCAGATTGCCAATGAAATAATTTTTATTAAAAACCAAAACCACCCGATACCATCGAGCTGATCTGATGATCGAACTCGAAGGTAAGAGATGGAACCCTGGATTATCCACTAGGAAACCTATCGAGTTTTGAATCATTGGATTCGTCTTGACTACCCCTTATCAGTTAATCTGGTGATAATGATACATAATGTTCCAGGATTAAGTTGTCTGTCGTTTTTAAATCTTTACCCAACCGCGGCAGTAGTTGGAGCAGTTATGTTTTTGTTGCATATGTATGTCTATTTATTTAGCATGGTCTAGAGTCTAACAGCTTGACAGATTTCAAAGTAAGTCAATTGTGAAAGTGAAGAGGCTATTAATTTTCTTAAAATACCCTTAAAAATTTTCGCAGGCGTGTTTTTTGTTATTCTATTAATGATCACTAGTAAAACTACCTATTATATGTATACCCTCCTATATATTTATTTGATATCAATGTCAAAGTAGGTCAAGTATTATCGTACTCGTAATTGTCTTGACTTTGCAAACAATCCTAAATAGTTTTATCGCTGAGTAAATATTAAACAGCCATTATGTTGACCGAGGTTATGAAGCTGACGGCTTGCGAAGCCCAGGGTTCGATTCTGGGTTAGAGCAGTCATTGTCTTATATGTATAAGTTTATCCACTCCCCTAAGTGACACCCCTTCCTCCCCACCAAAAAATAATTCCTAGGCCCGTCACCGCCCGTAAAGAAGAACCCTCTATAAAAAAAATAGACCCCCAGAAAATTAACTCCCAACCTCTAAAGGAAGTAAAACAAAAAAAATCCTGATTACATTAGGAAGTAATGTAATACTACAGAACCGTACTGTATATCCTAATTTCCTTTATTGATTATATAAAACTGTCAGTATAACTTTAAATTAAATTATTATTATGATAAGATTTTTTATACAGTACTAATTTAGGAAAGTGGTACAAGTTCTATATTAATGTAAATCCTACTGATAAAATAAAAGGCAACTCGTATGGCGCAGTGGTTACCATTCCGGATCGCTGTTCAATGGAACTTGGGTTCGATTCCCGGAGAGTGGAAATTAGAATGATGAATTTTTGTAAAAAATTTAATCGTTGGCAATACCGTAAACAGACTCAATTTGTTCACTTTTTTTTTACTAAGGATTTAAGTACATGAGAAATTACTTTTACTATAATGATAAAGAAAAACTATAACTATACATTATATTTTTTACTTTTTTTTAATTATATCTAAGATTTTTTGCGTCATATTTTTTACGTTTAAATGCTCAAGTAAAATTTGAAAAAGACGGTGTAAGTAGAAACTGTCATAATATTATCAATCTCAATCATAAAAATAATCCTACAGAACAGAGAGAGAACCAAAATCCATAATAAACTAAGAAAATTTTTGCAAAAGTAAGTAAGCCATTACAACATTGACAACCAAAGAATTGAATTGTGCGCCAAAATATTACCTACCTATAATTGGATTAAAAAATGAACCTATTTATAAACAGGTAACACTATGTAGGTATGATAACTAGCATCAGACCGAACTTTCGGTTTGGTTTTGGTTTCGGTCAAAAAAAAACAAAACAATGTTACGTAACACTTTCTTTGATCCCCCCTCTCTCCTATGTAACACGTAATACCATTTTACAAGACATTTTATAACAGTTTCGGTTTCGTTTTCAACCGAAGCAAAGCCGAAAGTTCGGTTTCAGTTTCGGTTTCGGCCAAAAAACCTGTTTCGGTCGGACCCTAATGATAACATAAATTAAGTAATTACTAGTAATTTATATTTCGATAGTAGGTAGTATACGATACAATTAAAAATACCTAATTTTAAGGCTCAGCGCGTATTGAAACTCAGAGGAAATTCACGTAATTTTCTCCTTCTAGATTTTAGGTAATTTACCGATGCTCTTCCTCTCCTGATGAGATGTCGTGAGATTAGGCTCAACACTCTTTACCATCACCCAATCTCACGTGACATTTTTCTAAACCACGATTTATAAAACTTTACAGCGTTTCCAAATCCACAATAAATTATTATTACGAAATATTTCACCGTATTTACCGAGTGTATGTTTACATTGTTACATTTAATTTTACTTTTTCCTGGCATATGTAATTTTGCTTTGCTATTTGCGGAAAATAATAATGTGACAATTATTTCGACCCCTCCTTTCCGAAATGAGATTAGGTAAGATTTGACTCGATCGAAAATTTTTGGCGTGATGCTCTTTCATACACACCGAAAACAAAGCCCCCCGACTTTCAATTTTATTATACGTATAGATAGAAGATAAAAGAAGATAAAGATAGAAAGAAGATGATAGATTAAAATAAAATTATACTTGTTTTTCATACGTCACTTAATTATATCTGCAACACTGCCTTATAAATATTTGTCATAGTGAGTTATAAGCCATTTAATAAAACAAGCGCTGTGAGTGATAAAAACCACCTCATTGAAAGGAAACGTACACTTGATATGACTTTTAAATGGTTTGCTAATTCATAACTTAATTAAAATGGTAAATTAAAATTGTGAATTGTTCCAAAAATATTTTTGAAAATGGGTAATGTTGATATATATTTCTTGAAACAAGTAAGTATTTCTTTTACGCTTTTTTTTGTATTCGAATCTTGCGCGTACCTTTTATTTTATAATTATTTTTTTTTTTACAAAACCCACATTTTTTTAAATAGCCTCACTAACAATCACTATCTTTCTTGGATTATTTCGGTTTTCTGTCTGCTCCATCTAATATAATGACATAATAATAATTATCGGTGTATTATTTTACAAATCGGTGCTGCATTTTTCAGATTTTGGTGCTGTCTACGTCATGCTTGCATTCGTTCACGGGCGGATTGGTTCATGCTTTTCCTTCCATACTCAATCCAGCTATACTTTCTGGTGAAACTGGTATTAAAGCCTCAACTGACGATGCATCATGGATAGGTATACTTTCAAAGCCTTTATTATTGTTATAAGGGGCTTGAAAGGGGGGAGAGTTCCAGAAAAAAAATCATGTAATATCACAAGAGGGGAGGGTGTAGTAATATATCACGTGTATTTATTTTTTCGGCAAATGCCATATTTATTCCTGTATTTTATAAAGATTAAAAAAACTTAAGATTTTTTGTTAGTACTACATAAAAAGTACACGTGATTTAGGGGGGGGTGAGGGGGTTAGTTTTAAATCTCAAAAATATCACGTAATTAATCGAAGGTCCCTTAAGGAAGATTATAGTTTTAGAAATTCGTATTAAAGTTGCATAAAATTATTTATTTGCAATTATTATTAGTATTCTTTTTCGTTGTTTTATACGAAGGCATGAGGAGATTCTTTTTTGAGCATATGTATGTGTGTCCATTTTTTGCACTATATACCTAGGTCACGCCTTTACTCTGACAAATTCGATAATCTTTTTTATTATACCCCCCAATTTTTTTGCCTGGTTTTGTTTCACTATTATAGATAACTATTTAATTATTAATTTGATTTAAGTTAAATAAAAATTTTCTCGTTTCAGCTGCATCATTTGGTTTATCCGGTATTCTGGGATTTATCATCCTTTCGCCCATATTTCAAATCATCGGAAGAAAACCAGTTAACATAATTCTAAATGTATTCTTATTGGTTGGCTGGATTATTTTGTATTTTGCAAATAGTGTTCCACATTTGATTATCGGAAGACTTATACAGGGATTGTCTCTTGGAGGAATATACATTGTGGCTATAACACTTGGTGAATACAGTCATAAGAAAAGGAGAGGTTACTTCATGGCAATGAAGAAAGTTTCATTGGCAACTGGGTCATTAGTTTGCCATTCGTTAGGATTAGTTATTAGTTGGAGACAAATGGTTTTTATTGGTGCTGGTGCTATTACTTTGTCAACAATTTTATTATTACCATGTCCTGAAAGCCCAGCTTTTTTGGCAATGAAAGGCAGATTTGACAAGTCCAAAGAATCTTACTATTGGCTATTTGGTACCTCTGCAGAAAGTAAAAAGGAGTTAGAAGCAATAATCAGTGCACAAATGGAAAGTATAGAACGAAAGAAACTTAAAAAGAAGCAATCGGTGTGTCTCCAAACTACAAAGAAACTATGTAGAAAAGACTTTCTAAGACCATTTTTCATAGTTGTAATAGCTACATTAGCATTAGATGCTTGTGGTAGATACTTTTTACTAGCTTATATAACCCAAATAATGATAGAAATTACAGACAACCCTTCTATATCTGTGTACTGTTCATCTGTAGCAGACATACTTTTAATTATAGCATTATGTATATCATGTTTAATAGTTAAAACATTTACTCGTCGTGCCATTTTGTTTCGATTAGGATCAATATCAGTAATTCTTATGTTCTTAGTCAGTTTTACATCGTATTTAAGGTCACATTTTGATTTGCCAGGCATACAATGGTTAACAGCAACTTGTATATTACTAAACAGTTTTATTTCTCATTTAGGATTTGTACCTGTCATATTTGCACTTACTGCAGAAATATTTCCATTAGAACTTAAAGGCTTAGGATCATTAGCGTCCGGGATAGTATTTTCGGCTTTTTATTCCTTAACGATAAAACTAACGCCTGTAATGATAGAAAAAATTGGAATTGGTGGTACTTTTGCTGTATATGGATCTTGTGTATTTTTAAGTTTATTAACTCTTAATTTTATTTTACCAGAAACAAAAGACAAGACTTTACAAGAAATTGAGAATGAAATCAGAGGTAATATAGCTACTTCTGGTAAAACCGATGTTCAGTTAGTGTTACTAGATAATAGACAATAGTTAATTTAAATAAAGCCCTCTTTTCACCTATATTTGTAAAAGTTAAGATTGTAAATATAAAATTTTGACTATTTTTTTTGCGCCTTAACTTTAAATTTAAAGGTAATGGTGCCTGAGACAGCACTATTATTCCATTACATAAAGATTGTGACTAATAGCAGTTTCTACTGCGTATCGTTGGAGTCCCAATCTTTAATAAATGAGGTAATACATACTTAAAACGAAGAATAGGTCGATGAATATCTCATTTTAATCAGTGATACTTTTATACCTTCTTTATACGCCTAAACTCGCTTCTTAGACTATTCACATTTCCACATATTTGCTCGATTATTTCTACATTTAATTGCTATTTAGAAAGACTGTTTAAATTCAACAGAGAACATGGATCTTTTTTAGGTTTTTAAGGCTTTTTTATGGTTTGTTAAGACAACCGTTTTGGACCTACTTACATGGTGCTGATGTCGAGATACTTCATGGGGCTAGCTACTATTAGGAATATTGGAAAAGTTGTCCTATGCGATGAGTATTTACTAAACTTGCTTTAATTTATTAAATTTACGGTTCAGGAAAAAAATGGGATAAAAATAACTACAGGAGGGAAAATCTATAGCAATCTTCGAGTCTCTAATAAAAAATAAAACATTTTTTTCCCTTTCGATCATGATGTAACCGGTTTTAGTTATGCATAGTTTGTTATAATTACACTTGTGGGTGTAATTTGATACTGCATTAATGCAGTAGTTACGAACACTTATTGAATACGATGTAATGCTATTTCCACCCTCCGATCATAAGCCGATATTAGAAAATTTACCATACTTTTTTATTAATTTACTTAAAATCCTATGTAAGAAATTTTT
Source organism: Lerema accius (assembly GCA_001278395.1). Lineage (NCBI taxonomy): Eukaryota > Metazoa > Arthropoda > Insecta > Lepidoptera > Hesperiidae > Lerema > Lerema accius. The sequence goes on from LGAG01000259.1 coordinate 143,993, forward strand.
TTTTCACGTATCATTTCTCAACCGAAGGGGTCATTCAAGAAAGAAAATAATTAATACTGTAATATAAAAAAAACACAATTTCCAATCTCATTACTTTAAAAAAATGCAATAGTACTTAAATAAATGTAAAAAATAAATATTTCTAAATTATTTCAAAACCGAACATCGGAATTGTAAGATTCGGAAGGTGTGAATGGAACTTAATAGTTCCTTAGGAATTTTAATTCAATCCAATATGCATTAAGCTACCACTTATCAAAGCGTCACCTATTTTCCTTATGACTCAATATTTATAATATTCCGAGATCATACATATAAACTCACTATGGTAACTATGTTATTATTTTTTTCAATATTTATTTTTTATAATTACTAGCGTGGGAGGTTTAGTATTCATTAGCAAATTTTTGCAAAAACTAAAAAAAATTGCAGACCTACACCGTTACATTGTTTTTTAGATATTTAGATAAAACAAAATAGGTTCCCAAAGTGGGCAATACAATACACTAAACACCTTTGAAAACCTCTGTATTAGTCACGATAGTATTAATGTAGCTCGATTTTAAGGCAATAAACCACAAAATATTTGAATAACATTAGGTATATTTCCGTTGTCCTTGATCAAAGAATTATAATTTAGTAATTTATGACATAGGTACCTACCTACTTTATGATTTATCTTTTCTGTGTCAATAAAAAGCAGATAAAATAGCTCTAAGAAGCTAAAACAAACATAATATAGTGAGTACGTATATCTACAGTAAATAGGCTTTATTATATTAGAATTTAGATTTTTTTTTATTGAATAACTTCATACATTCCTATAAACAATTATCTATACTATAATAAAACAGTAAAATAAATTTGTCTGTACATTGCTATATTGTTATATTTGTTATATTGTTATATTTACCAAAAACTAATCTAGAGTGACTCAAAAACAGTAACTGAGTACGAATCTACAATTTTTAAAATTTTTGTATGTCTGTTTGTCTGTTTGTCTGTTCGTCTGTTTGTCTGTTTGTCTGTTTGTCTGTTTGTCTGTTTGTACACGCTAATCTCCGAAACTACCGAACGGATTTGAATAAAACTTTTTTTATTCTATAGCTGTTAAGTCTGGGCTTAAACTAGGCTATATTTTTTTCCGGAAAATATTATAGTTTTCCTGGAAAAAGCAACGAAAGTTTGTATGGATTTTTTTTTAAATATCAACCGATTGCTTTCAAATTTATAACAAATATTCCTTACTTAAATTAATTGAATACGTGTCTCCCAGTTTTTCGATATTTGATCAAGAAAATAAAAAAAAGTGAAAAGAATGTACAAAATTTGAGTTTTTCAAAGATCGTTCACGGGCGACTCATGATTGATATCAACGTGGTTTTGAGAATATAACTTCCTCAACATACTGTTTACAATATAATTTCACAGATTTTTAAATTTCGCTCAACAAAGGGTGCAAAACAGGGAAGAAACTTTGAACCAAAAATACCTAAACTTTATACGAGTAAGTAAGTTCACATGCTATATGCGCGGGCGGGTAGCTAGCTTTGAATTAAAATTGAGGATCTAAAATACAAACAAATGCAAAAAAAAAAATTATGATTATGATTTGCCAGATTTGCCAGAACAATGGATGAAATACACCCATAATCCTTAACTCAGGCTCTATTTAGGATTTAACTTATATCAAAAGATATTATAATTTAAAGTTTGTATGGGACTAGGTAGGTACTGTAATATTATCATGTGTCAAACACGATAGTATCACCATGGTTACCGAGTAAGGATTCCTGATATTTTAAATTAAATCGTAGTTTTTAGTCGTAATCGTAATCTAATGAATCGATCCGGAATTTTTATCATGATTGATTTTTTATTGATTTTTGAGGCGATACGAAGTTCGCCGGGTCAGCTAGTTCTGAATAAAACAACAAACAGTATGTATGTTTAAAAAAAAAATACTATTAAAAACAAATTCGAAAGCATTAAGAAAATGGTTTTAAACATTATAATATATTTTCTTTGTTTTGTTCGGTAGGTATACTTTTTATTTTATTGTAAAGACGGACTTTGAAATCCGTCAAGCTGTAGAGCGTGCCAAAGAAATGGACATACATACATGTATACGCTTGAAAAAGATTACTCTTGCGCGGTCGGGTAAAAAAATCCATAGTAGAGATGTTCGCGTAAAACATATAAAACAGATAACTTACTAAGAGCAAAATAAATAGTCTCCTTCTCGTCTTGTCTTCTTTAAATATAAAAAAAATGAATTGCTGTTCGTTAGTCTCGCTAAAACTCCAGAACGGCTGGACCAATTTGACTAATTTAGGTTTTAAAATATTTTTGAAATTCCAGGGGAAGTTTAAAGGGTGAGTAACCACGAAAAATGTCAGCTTTTTTATTGATTCTAAGGCGATACGAAGTTTGTCGAGTCATCGACTTGTAAGTATTATGTTTCTTAGTTTTCTTTCCGTCAGTTACGAGTATGGCGGCAATGACATAATGATTCAATCGAAACATGTGGTGGAAAACAAACGTGTTTGTCGTCAGACAGGTATGTGAATTTAACTCGCATATTTAATAAATAAACAGTGATAATAATAAATCAGTGAGTTATCGAGTTCAAACCCTACCACGCCTTTAATCTTCAAACGGTTATGTGCATATTACAAACTAATTATCACTTGCTTCGGTGATCAAATATCGTGAGGAAACCTGCACACCTGAGAGTTCTCCATAAAGTTGTCAAAGGTGTGTGAAGTCTGCCAATCCGCACTAGTCCAGCGTGGTGGACTATGGCCTGTACAACACACTGTGAGAGGAGACCCGAGTCCAGTTGGTATGGAGTAATAATAATGATGATGATAATAATGATGATGATAATAATGATGTTTCTAGTGTTCTTAACCTATCAATTTATTCCTTGTGATCTAAGTCGTTCTTAAGCGCGATTATTCACAGTCGATTCATACAGACTATTAAATAATTACTATTTGGTTTTATTAATGATAGTGCCAATATTCAATATCAACATAATACGAGTAATATTAACATAACATAATTATACAAACCGATCCTAAATATTTTAACCCTATCGGCTTCGGTCCAATTACAGTTTCATTTTGGGGCCAATCAATATATTTACATCAATAGTACCTATTATAAAATGCAAAAGTAAATCAAACCCTTACATAATTATTTTATTTGTCTTTAAAATAACCCTTTGAGGCTTACGTAATATATGATTTATTGTCCTCTTGAATTTATTATGTAATATTTTTTTAAAAGTATATTATTATAATCTTAAACTAGGTAGGTTTTTTACGATAACAATATGCTCACGACTACGACAAAGATACTTTTGTTATCAGTTCAAAGTAAAAGTCACGATTAGAACAAACTGTATTCAACTCGTATAATTGGCTACTGACTGCGAATCTCTCCTCATTACTGAGGAAGGTTCTCGTAAGATGTTATGTTGCGTTACAAAGGTGGGAGGGGGGTCGAACAACGCGTTATGTAACATAGTTTTTTATCACAAAAAAATAGGAAATATAATTTTTCTGACTTCGCAAAATTGCAACATTTTTAGATAAAAATAGTAATTTGTGTTACCTAACATTTACGGAGGGC
>LGAG01000259.1:160210-187184 GCA_001278395.1 Lerema accius
ACCTACATAATATTTTGAATTTAAAAGTCAATGGAGCAAAGTCTGTCAAGAAAGAAGAACAAAAAATCCTTCTTGGTTACAAAGATGGTAGCAACTTATGTTAATTATTTTATGTTAATTATTTTATTTTTAACACACACCTACTATAAATACTTTGATGTAGGTACCTATTAATGTAGGTAGGTACGAATTAGGGCGCTAATCGTGACGTTACGCCTGTGTAGCTATAATTAGGTATAGTGCGCTAATATTTAATGCTGTTATTAAAACCAAACGGCACTAATCAAACGTGTTGCGGTTTTATCGACAGATGACAGGATTTTAAGCTGCGCAAATTTCATCGAAACAACGTTTTCAAACTCGTTTAAACCAACAGCACTTTTAATAACCGAACAGAGCACCGTATACAAATCATGGAATAGAAAAATAAATTTCCATCACACGGATCTGGTCCACAATCTATTTTGTGTTCACAATCGCTTCGGACAGTTTTCATAGGAATATCGCAAAACGCACCGAATCGGAAAAAGAAAACAAGGAAAGCCGCGGTAACAGTTTGCAAACAATGGCGAATTGAATCGGAACGAAAATACATTTGAATTTTAGAATTGTTAGAATGTAGGACTTAATAAAATTAATAACTAGGTATCTATATCTATAATATGCAAGTTACTTCGATATTCCGAGAAATTACTCATGAACTTTGATGATAGGTGAAACAAGTAGGTACACATTGCATTCATGACTTTAGTTACTATAATAAAGCCTAAGTCTGACAGTGCAATAAGTTTTCCATAAAGAGTACCAAAAACATGGACAAATAATCGACTAGAATAATTATAGGACACGATTCCTTTGCCCTTATAAAATGTTTACAGTTCAAAATTATTTGGTAACGGTAGTAAGAGTGACTGCTAGTGGCAAAATTCGTCGCGTTTCTATGCTTTGATGGGTCACGATAACCCGTCAGTCTCAGTTGTTATCGTCAAATTACAGTCGTTAAACCATATCGGACTTAGGGTGGCATAAAATCTTCCGACATTTTGGTTGACAAATCGCCACTATAAAATAAAGCAGCGTGGGTGAATATGTTCTAGACTCCAGTTAAGAATACCCGTGGTCATAAGTTGATCGAGGCCAGTAAGGAGCCAAAGAGGCCAGCAAGGGCCAATAAGGGACCAATAATAGGCCACCAAGAGGCCAGCCACATAGCCCGGTAGAGAACGTGTTCTGAAATTTTCAAAGATCCTCCTTCCTATTTATACCTAGACGAGCTGTTGCCCGCAGCTTTGCTTGCGGAAATTATAGTTTTGCGGTGATATTTACCCACTTAGGGGTTGATTTAAAAAAATCGTTGAATCAGGTTTTTCACCCCTTTCAACCGTAAACCTAAACACGAATTTGCAAACTGCTAGCTTTAAAATTTGGTTAATATTCATACAAAGTTTCATCCCTTATTTCACCCCCATAGGGAATGATTTTCTAAATTTTTTAAAATTCGCATTTCTTAGCTTAGTATCAAAAACCTAAATACCAATTTGCAAATTGCTTACATTATTTTTTTTTTTAATTTTCATACAAATTTTCATCCCCTATTTCCCCCCCTTTAAGTGGGAATTTCCAAAAATCCGTTCTTAGTGCTCCTCTACACTCTAGAAGGAACCTCTGTGCCAAGTTTCATGCTTCTAGGTCTATCCGTTTAGGCTGTAGCGTGTCTGTCAGTTAATCAACATTTTTATTAAGTATTATGAGAATTTGTTAGTAGCTTATCTACTTGTTACTAAGCGTTACTTGTTACTAAGCGTTACTTGTTACTAAGCGGATTGTTTATTGAAAGTGCAGCATTTCAACGCGAGGACTTCAGATAAATCTCATTTGCGTTTCTCTGACCACTTCCTGTGTACTGCTGTGGACTTGATTAGATTAGACACTATCGGCGTAAGCTGTGAACTCTTAGCGGATTGAAGAATATTTAGTAGATACTAGTAGACCCGCCCTCGCTTTGCTTCGGTAAACCTATGCAGAAACGAAGGTCAAAAAGTAGCCTAAGTTACTCCTTAACACATCAGCCTATCCGCCAGTGAAAGTCCCGTCAAAATCGGTTCAGCCGTTTCAGAGATTAGCCGGATCAAACAGACAGACAGACACACAAAAATTTAAAAAAAATAGGTATTTGTACCGTGTAGATATATAAAAAACGGAGTATTTTAATATTACAAACAGACACTTCAATTTCATTTAGTTGTATAGATGAACCTACAATATAATTATTTACATTCTATAATACTAATCACATTCTCTTCTTACTTACTTCTTCCTGTGTAGGAATACATTTATAAAAGCCTGTTCACTTTTATTAAAATAAGTAATTATTAATAAAAAAAATAAACCCAACTACAACAAAGTTGCGGCGTTTTAATAAAAACAACTAGACAATAGCAATTCACTCCCACAATGGACAAAAATCCTCTTAAGTTGAAATCCATTCAGCTATTTCAGTTGTAGAATGTACTGGAGAAAAGGACATACATTACATACATTCACTCAAAACATACCAACATCTTTCTGACAGGTATAAACAGTTTTATAATCAAATTAACAGTCTCTAATATCTTTTAACTTGCACCAAACTTAACCCTCAAATGAACATGAGTTTTCATTCAGCGTGGATGAATGGAGAAAACTGATGTAACCAAATTAAGTACTTAACTTGCTGTGACCACAACAGTTACATGAATTAGTAAATCTACATTTTACTGCGACTGCAGAAAATTAAACTTTAATTCGCTGTGAAGTTAAAAGTTAATTTGAGTCTGGATTTGTACTAAATAATAAAGTTTTATGCGCTACTAGGCTTGTGCATTGTTTCTAATATAAACTAGGTGGTGCTAAGGTTTTTAGCAGATCTTTACTCTTTATTTTGTTTCTCAGATGAATTATAAGATGTGTAAAAAAATGTCTAGGTGTTTAGCTTTTATGATCTTAAGACAATTACCTACTAGTAATACATCTTGATATATAAAAATACAGCGTACCATGTGATAATTACTGAACTCCTTCTAAACAACTGGACCGATTATAACAAAAATTTTGTATTGTATTATAGAGATACCGAGTATGGTTTCGAGTCACAGTTGGCCCCGGTAGATCGGGCTGGTGTATATATTTCAGGGGACAACCAAAACTATTGAGACGTCGCCATAGTAAAATATGTCTAATATGATGTCTAAAGATAAATCAATGTGGAAAACTAAGAGATTAACCAAACTTATAAGATTGTTTATCGACTTTTCCGCGGGCGGAGCCGCGGGCATCGTCTAGTATAACATAATAATAATAATTGAGATACTTACTAATTAATTACTTATCAACTAATATTCTCATTAACGCCTGTCCTAACAGGATCTACTAACCAACTACTAGCCTTTTGCCTTACCTTTTGTATTATTTGATTAAATAGAAGGAATACAGCAATCTAATTTTAGTTTGATACTTACTTCTTTACAAAATAAATAAATTAATATTCAAACTAAAATCTTGCAGCCAGCGTAGCTTTAAACTTACATCTCATAAATGCGTATAGAATAAAGTTCAAGTAAATAAAACCTATGATTTTTCAATATTAAAAGGAAATTATAAACTAAATTGCTAGCAAAAACAAGAAATTATAAACATCAAAAAACATTGAGGTTATGATAATACTTGTTGAGTTGTTGTTTCATTGTTTGTTTGTTTCACAAAATGAAAGAGAAATGTCAAATTAATGACGTTATATCTGTCCGTCAGCCGCTAATGTCAATAATATTCAAGTTCAAGTCAAGACATGACTGTCATTCACTATTGGTCTGGTTTGATATTGCCATTGTCATGTGTGTGAAAAATACCAAATAAAATTAAATAATTCGTTTGTCAAGTTCAGTTTTATTAATAGCATACTAAAATTACAAATATACTTAGGAAAACATGAATCTCTTAACTGTTTAAGAAACTAACCTATACAGTTCCATAAACAAACTAAAGTATAAAGATGGGATTAAAACAGGGCTTTTATCAATATCTACTAAATTCGTAGAACACTTATTTATGGCAATATTTTTGTCGGGGTTACTATAAAAATATTGTAGATCAAAAGTGATACCAATTTAAAATACGCAAGTAGTACTTTTATTTCAAAGATGATTAACTGTAAAAAATATTACAATACATTATAAGCATTATTGTGTGAAATATTTGTAAGCTTTTGAAAGCTTCACATAAACACTTGAAATCAAGCTCCCTCTAGTGAAAAAAGCTTCAAACCCTGCGTTGGCGGAAGATGGCCGTCGCGTGCCGAATGTAGCTCCGATTGTTTACGACGGTTTTTTAAGTTTTTACCCGATAAATAATTTTCCTTGACTAAAAACTTCATTACAAAGTAATAAATATTAGTGTTCTAGTGGTGATCAGTGAGTTTTATAAGTGTTTCAATAAGTTTTTCACTCAAAAATTAAGGCAAGTATTATGTGAGTGAAGCTACTAGTTTGGGAAGTGTAGCTTTATATCGGAATGTTGTGATAAAGTTCAAGTGGATTGTGTCTGGAAAGAGATATATCGAGTTGGACGGCTCAAACACATCATTAAAAGGTGAGTTTAGTAAACTTTTTATGAACTTTATTACGTAGAACTTGTTGAAAGTTTGACTTTGTTTACTTCCTAACTTATCCGCGCATGTTCAGTGTGATATAAACTTTTCGAAGTATATTTTCAAGACTCCGACTTTATTTCAACTTGTTTGTACCTTGTTAATTAAATTTATAAAGTTGGAGGTAATTAATAAAGTAATTGGAAGTCTACATTTTGTATTAATCAATTAAAACGTATTAGAAAGAACAAGAAATACTTCGAAGTTATATCAGGGTGGATGAACGATGATGAAAGGTTTATAGGAACAGTTTTAAATCTTTTAATGCCGAAATTCTAGTAGTTTAATACTTTTTTAATTATATTACAGGAGTAGTTCTGGATGCATGCATGAATTCCGCTTTCATTTTTCACGGTCGTTGAACTATTTGAAATCACGAATTAACCCTACAGCCTTCGACCGCTTTCTCGGCTGTATAGAGATCATTCTAAGGTTTTTGTGTATTTATGATGCAATAACATTACCCACTATATTAAAAAAAAGAAATTTGCGTTTGTCGTTTTTTGTTTGTGTTGCTGGAAGTTTTTACATATTGGCCCTTTGAAGTTGTATTTTTACATAGGTTTCTAGTTAAGGGATTATGTGTGTTGAGGAGTTCCTTTCCCCATATTTCCCTTAATGTCAAAATATCTGTGGAAAATTACTTAGGAAAAAGAGACCTAACAAAAATGTTTATTGATGTGTATAAATGTATCATTGATCCCCAAAAATAATGATTTTAAATGTAATTCTAAATTTAAGACATTAAATTCGGATCAAATATTTTTATGATGGCTAGTATAGTTTGTAGATTTATAGATAGTGGAAATATAGTACATATATGTAAATAGTTGTTGAAAGCATGTGAAATTGAATGTTTGTAACACAAGTTTGTAAAAAAAAAATGTTCCCAATATAAAACTTACTATGAAAACATGTGTTGATTGAAGATATTGCTGCATGAAGCCTAAGACATGAAGAAATCCTATCCTATGATACAACTAGTCCTACTAATATTATACTTGTGAAGTTTGAGATGTTTGGGTTTCCTTTACGCACCAATTGTTGTATGAATTAATATAGTTAACACCCAAGAATACAATATGGGATTGACTATTATCCCAATTATATGTTCCCCTGAGATTAATATTTAATGGAGAGAAATTAAATAAATAAACAAAGTAGCAAAAATAAATGGAAATCTTAAAAAAAATGTTTAGCTAAAGACTTTGTTTTCTTATTTTCTTGTACCATTTTGCTTTGAAGTCATATTATGCTTTTTTAACAAAAAGAAATCCTTAGAAGCATTTGTTTATTGCTATTTATAATTATGTAAATAACTATGTTTATAAAACTTCACTTTTGCTAAATCATGTAAAATAAAGATTTTTTATAAGAGATTTTAATTGTTTACGTAATTGTTTAATCTACAGTATACAGTCCATAGATAGGTATCGGTTTCAATTGCAGCCCTAAACTATGTCCCATTTGATTACACCACATACTGTTTATTAAAATTTGTTCAGCCGTTTAATGACAAACATACATATCCTACATTTTATCCTACTAATATTATAAATGAGAAAGTTTGTAAAGATGTTTGGATGTTTGGACGTTTGGATGTTTGTCCCTCCTTCACGCTCTAACCGTTTAACGGATTAAGCTGACTCTTGGTACACAGATAGGTTGCATCCAGGAATAGGACATAGGATACATTTTATCCCGATTATAGGTTCCCTTGGGATAAAATCAATATTTTGTTTATCGACTTTTCCGCGGGCGGAGCCGCGGGCATCGTCTAGTTTAACATAAGTTATAACACTACACTATATGCACTACACTAAACATACTCTTACTAACTAATATAAGTCATTTTACCAAGCCGGCTACCAATTTTTTCAATGTAATTAAGTCCACAACTCAAATAGGTCATTGCATCATGTTTCAATTACTTCCAATTTGTTTTTTATCCCAAGCTGTCTGACTGTGATTTACAATTATATGCCAGTAGTGATGTTAATATTGTACCAATTGAAAATATTATTTACTGCCATAGATAAATTGATGTGATAAGAATTAAATTACCAGACCTATTTCTGATGTGTATTGAAGTTTGTATTTTACTATTATTAGTAGTAATTGGAAGGGTTTGGGCCTTACTAAGAATGCTATTAAATGGTTGTCACTACTAGTTGGTTTTTTTAGAAGATTTCTTAATAGTGTTGTACCTACGAGTATGTAACATAATTGAAAATTACTTTTATTTTTCTACACTGAATTTGGTGTTCTGTTTGAGGATTATATAGCAAAATAGAACTATGAATTTCAGTCCATGTCCTACAAAAGTTTGAAAAAAAAACTGAATTAAAATTTTTTTTTTAAAGAAAATTACTTTACAGTCAGCCAGGCAAACTGGCCACCAAATTTTTTTTATAACCTATTGAAAAACGAAGGTTTCATACAATCATTTAATTCCAATGATATTTTGTACTTAGTAAAAAACTAAGAAGTATCCTTATTATTTTACTTTCCTTTGACAATAATTTCAGTCACAATCTTTTTTTATTGGACTAATACCTAGTACAGTGGTTCTCTACCTATTCAATATTGTTACCCCTTTTTTTAACAGGCAACTCATTTTACCCCATCTTTAAAATGTTATCAAATCAATGAAAGTATCTTATTTCGGTACTTTTTTATTTAATGATCCTAATAATTAGGTCCTTCATTACCACCCTAAAAAGAGGATGTACCCCCGCGGGGGTAATTACCCCCAGGTTAGGAATTCAGGGCCTAGTATAACCTGTTTTATAAAAGACAAACTTATGCTTAAGCTTAAGTAATCTAGGGTTTATGCAAATACGTATTTTTATAGTCAAACCAATATGTAACCACATTTCAGGCTACATTTCTCATACAGTGATTATTGAAACCAAAATTCATCATCAATATCACAACTCATCAGCTTTGCATTTATTCAGTTCGCGTTTCGTATGATAATGGTAAATGTAGCCTTAATAATGATGAATTGTACGGCAATTGGATTGGACACGCTTCATTAAATTTTTTGAATGTCGAATCATTAAGTAAATTTTACTAGTAAACGTTATTTTCAGTGAGACGCCTGGATTGGCTTTAAGTAGATTAGATAGTGCGTAAGTTGAACTTTTACCTAAATAATTAAGGCGCCAAAAATTAGGCTGTTTTAGTACAGATTTAACTTAGAGCTTCATTAGAAGTACTTTTACCAAGTGTAGGGTTTATTTACTCATATTAAGATTTTAACTAATTATTACAAGTTATCACTAACTGAATGGCCCTACAAAAGTTTTTCCCAACATGCTTCGGTGAAGATGCGCGTTAGCATTGTCTTTAATGTTGCTAATATTAATAGGCGGCGGTGAGCACTTGCCATTAGATGTCCTATATTCTCATTTCAATGGAAAGGTATAAAAATGGGAAATAAAAAAAAATCAACACCACAGGTACCCTCATGACCACCACCAACTAAAAAAACGATGGCGCAATATTTAGCACGTTCCAACATCCAAAGAAATTGGATGCCATCCTTAAGCTTTTTTTTAAGATATTCTCCACTCAAAGATGGATGCAGCATAACGGATGTCTATGATTGGTTATAAAATATACGTAATTGTTCTTACTAGTAAAGTATTATTACAAAATCGCACTACCCAGCACTGTATCGTCCATATTTCATAAATAATTGACGCTGCTATGATTGGATAATTTTTATGCAGCTCGTTCGACCCATAATAATTGTTTTGTATCAGAAAAGCGCTTGCAAGCGCGCAGAATTTTAAGTCCCTCGTTAAACCCGTATCGCTTAATAGAGCACTTTGTGCGACTAGGTCGCTTTTTATGGCGATTTTCGCATGAATAATCCGATATGAAATGTATCACCTTGTCATCATCGCTAGTTTGGTCCGTATTTAAATGAGGAACGCGCGTGGAATGAGAAACAGTTTAGTTATGTGTCTCGGGTTCGAAATTCAAAATTTAAATAAGATCAGACGCGTCCATTGTGGGTATAATAATGATTTGCTGTTGTGAACTAGTTTAAACATCTTTTTGCGTTATATTCTGTTCAGACATACTTTGAGGTTGAGCTCACATATCACGTATAGTTTTGGGTTTTTTTTACCTAACACCTTACCGGACGCCGGACTGTCATCCATTTTCACTGAGAGTTATAACCTTAAGGATTTCGTTCAAAATAACCTCGTTAAAATCAGCGCATTCGCCTAGTAGCCACATATCACAGTTATAACTACAGCGTTGAGGTTAAAAACCAATCCACCAGAAAGAAAGGGTCTCGAAGGACCAACACGAACATTCGAGAATTCGACCAAAGCTTTTCGAACTTGTCGACTCAGTTTTTTCAAGTCGGAAGTTCAACAACCACGGGGCACGTTACGAATCGTGATTAGCCGGCAATTAAACAATTAGTTAACGCCCGGGCCGGCGCAGTGGGAGGGTAGTTCTCACGTGTCTTAAATTTAATTCAACTGAGCCGTAAAGATCGTGATTGATTCGGACATTTTGGGCCTTGGAACCCTGTTGGTAGTTCAGTTAATCAGATTGTTTAAGTCTTTGGGTACGAGACGAATTATTAGCTGGTCATACATGGACTGCGAGCACACGGAGGCTTTGCATGAATAATATTTACGATCAGGACTAACTTTCGGGGTCTACTAATATTCTCATTAGCACTATCACTAATAGGCCCTACTTCCCAACTAAGGGTTCCCCCTATAGGCCTTTTCGAGGTTTGGCACGAATGTCTATGGTCGGGAGGGGATGGTGGCACTGCTAGTGGCTATTCTCATACTATTAAATTAAAAACGGGAAGATATGGTATACGTAATTCTTGTGAAATAACTGATTCACTCTACCTCGTCGCTGTTAAAACGACAACCGCCTTACTAATAAAAAGCTTTAACATCGCAAGTTGACTCCACAAAAACCTTTACTGCTTGCGATGTCATTGTTCTTTAATAGACGCTTCGTTTTATGGCCTTTATGAAGTTAGATTAAATCTATCTATGTAGGTATGCTGGTACATAATAAAATTGTTTAGGTACGGATTTTTTGTCCTTGCATATCTATCTTAGGAACCATCAGGTAGATTGTTTTGGCTAGAGATCTTGATAATAAGATGTAATGTTTTTATTACTTGACTAAGGTAAGTTGTGATTTTTACCTGTATGTCTTTATGTATTTAATGTATGTATTAAATGATCACTTGTTTTTTCCTAACTTCTGAATTAGGTACTTGGCATAATTTGACTAGGTTATCATTGGAAGTTATTATTTTATTGCTCACTGTTAATGGGTAATCCTAACAAAGGTTATTTGCATTTTCCAGAGAAATGCCCCTAACACAAAAAATGTGTATTAAGGAATTTAGATTTTATATTTTTTCATTCTGTTCGTAAGATTTATAATTTTGAAAACATTTTAAACTAAATTAACTGTGTTACCCAGACAACATACCTACTTGTTGACCATAGACATTTACTCACATTATCTAAAGTTAGTTGTGAGCTCGTGTGAAAGAATCTCAAGGCTAAAAAACTCAAAACCCAGTTCGAATCTTATCGAAACCCAGTATTAAACACCTGAGTTGACAACACACTTGTTGACAATGCATCTTCAGCGACAGCAACTTGTTATGTTTGTTGACGTCGAGTTTATTTTGTTTACGTAAACTGCCGGTGAGGGCGCAAGAGTGTTTACCTTATTTTCTCAAATCAACGCTTGAGGGTCCCCTTTGTTGAATTATGTGGCGTTTGAACACCTAACTTTTGTAGTTTGTGTGATTTACTGTAATAGGAAATTATCTTGGTAGTGGAAACTTGATCATCATTCATTTTGTTATTGTAGTAATCTTTTAGTATTTTAATTTATTGACCAATAAAATATGACGTCATCGGCGTTCTGATAACCTCAAAATGTGACGTAATTATAATATTACGTAATCGGTATTTTAGTCTGGAATTTTTATGTACCCAATATAATCATGGTAGCAACTGTAATGATACATTTCTTGCTCTCTGAATATACTACACAAAACCAATGACGTTGAAATCTGTCAAGTAGTTTAAGCTGTATAGCGTGCTTAAGAAGTGCTCATACATACATACGCCCGAAAAATATTACCCTTTTAAGGGGGTCATGTAGAAAAATAATGCGCCTGTTCCGACTTTCCTTTTCATTATTGCTTGAACCCATATACCTACGTACTTCCAAATGTTTATACAAGCATCCGAAGTTGTGGCAGCTACACGCCAATATGAGAGAGAGTCTTCGGAAATGAAACCGAACAAATGTGAGGCGTCACTCTGACACTTATTACATTTGGAGTGAAACCGAGTCGAGGAACAGATGTGCTACTGATACCGAAAACTAGTAACTTGAGGGTAGATAATATTCTCAGCGATCTTGACTAAAGATGGGCAAGAAAACGATTAAATTAATGGTGCATCCTAACCTTAACTTTTTAGAGTAGTTTCCGAATGTGTTCGGGTAATTTCTGTCATTACTTTTTGTTAAATGATGTACCCCAACTTAGGGCCTTTTTAGGTTGTTGGTGGTAGGTATGTTGCACAGTTTTTTCGGTTTGTAGTATGATGGCGTCGTGCTGCGTTTAGGTGATTTTTCGTATCCCCCTTCTGTGATAAGATGTCGTGAGATTTGGCTCAACTCTCTCCCATAATCTCATTTGAGGCTTCTTAAAATAGGTATTTGTAATAAAAATGTTGAAGGACCATGTTAAGGACATGGTATGGCATTTTATCCAATTTTCATGCATTTTTTTTCTCTTCCTTAAAATAAGATTAGATGAGATTCGGCTCGACTTCTACCAAACCTGAATAGCTGACATAATAGATGAACCCCACAAATATACGTATACCTACATAGCTTGCTCATATCCTAATTGCTCGTTACTAAATGTTTCTCCGATTATATTTCTTTTGTTAATATGTTGACATACATTTACTTCACTGTTTACCAACTCAATAGAACTCTGTTTGTGACCTACTTAAATTATTAGTAGCAACATCTGTTTCGTGTCGGGGTTATGTCGAGATTTGTAACCGGAACCACTCATTATATCCGGAAAGACGGTCATTAATAAACGATTCCTCGTTTCTATTACGCAACAAGGTTGGTTAATGATTACAGTTCAATAGGGCGAGGTTTTAAGGGTAGGTAGGTATTAAAGATCGTGTTTCTAAACAAGATTGTATTAGCTTCGCTTGTACAGTACATCTTACATTTGTCTAGAGCCTGGGGGTAATTACCCCCGCGGGGGTATATCAGTTATTTTACGGGGGTAATAAAAAAACCTAGTTATTATGATCGTCAAATAAAGAAAAAAATTAACTTGTATTGTTTGTTTTGATATCATTTTAAAAACAGTCTTAAATCAGTTTTTTTATCTTAGTCTCTTTGAGTCACAGGGCTAACGATATTATAAAGGTTAGGAACTACTGCTCTAGGTAACCAGAGATGTATTGCAATCTTTTGAATTTGTCAAGTCAATAAATAGTGAAATGATTCTTGCTGTCGATGATCATCTTATTTAGTAAGTCAATGAATGAATCGACATTAGTACCTACTATTACAATTAATATTGATATTCTGTCATCCATTAATGTATGTTGTGAACGATGTGGACCAAACAGTGTCTGTTCATAACAGAGTGGTCATTGAACGTCATAGTAAGTGGTCTCAGTAACATCTTAACGGTCTATTTTGTATACAGAATTACAGAGAGACTGTGTGCTGCAGTGCGCATAAACGACATTTGTAATATGTTAGAATCCTGATCATGAATGACATTGTCATAGAGTTATAGTGTACTAGAAGACTGGACAGAGGTTGTTTTGCAACATATTTGTCTTTCATAGTTTGGTTCATTTCTTAGTTTAACAAATCAGGACTTCAATTTTCACGTTTCTTTAGTGAATGCTTATCATACTGGATAACTTTCGATGTGACGGCATTTTAATAACTAGTTATAGCTAATATTACCCCAAAATAAGCAGAACAAACCCCCCTTTATTCCGTATATTAATATCTACAGCGGAACATGAGCGGAAAGGATTATTATGTAACCGAGTTACGAAGTTTAACAGTAATATAATATTTCGGTGATAAGTCTCAAAGTTCAACGAAGGAACTCCATGAAGTTAGGGCTGCCAATATCAAAATCGTCGGGCAAAAATTCACGAACACCGGACACAATTTTAGTTATTTTACCAGACATTAAAAAAATTTTAGTCAATATTTTAATAGATTTTATAAAATTTGTTGCCCATTTTTTAATTCATCGAAGTTTCCAACACAAATCGTGTCCAAGTAAAACTTTACACGACCTTTGAACTGGTATGAAACCGGTAAAACTTAGATACATGGCAGCCCTAGGTAAAGTGATTGTTGCTTCAAACTTTGTCTTCACTTCACCATAAACCTTTTTACGAGTGAAATTAGGTTAAAGTAGTAATTACCACTGATTTCTACGTGACGAAGCTCACAGTATAATGTTTTATCTGAAGTTACTTTTGAGTTTTAAGCTTGAAAATAAGCGAGATTATCTTGTAATGAGTTCAGGGTTATTATATTGTAACAGCTTAAATATACCCTCGTGTTCCCGAAATGGAACAAAGCTACGCGACAGTGCTTGTTTTCGCTAGTGTACACTAGAAATGTACATACGTGAATTGTACATCTATCGTGTGTACAAAAGGTAATTGTCACCTGTTGATACAGTTCGTGTTTTCGTCCGAAATTCGGTACTAAAACTTTTAACTACATAATCCTATGGCTTCTACTTAACCTATTCACTCAGAATAAGATTTTTAGGAGCTATTAATGTATGTGTGTAACTTTGGCACGTTCTGCAGCCTAAATCTAGTGATTTCTTTCACTTTGCTCTAAGGCTACGTTATTAAAGGCATACCCAGATTAAAAAATATAGCAATTTTTTTATTCATGTAAAAACAAATATAATTAGTCAATGGGATGTCCATTAATTATATGAAGCGTTTTTATCCATTTTTTAACCCCTTGTCACTGTTGAGATATCGTGAGATTCGGCTCGACACCCTTCAACTCTGCACCTTACATAAATATTAGACATTTAAAAAATTTAAGTAGGTAGATAATTTTTCAATCTGGTATACTTACTGTAATTGCCATAAGTACGTAAAGTTTTATAGCAATGAAATTGCGGATAACATAACTATACTCAAATATTCAACGAAAACACCTTTTCTCACTATCACAGAAGAGACCGATTTGAATCTGAGGTCCTGGGTTCAAGTGCGAGGCAAGGCATTCTAAACGAGTCGCTTGTTCGAGACCACAATAGCATTGATAAACTCCTGTTTGTTTCGCCTACGTAAATGGGGCTGCGTTTAGCTTTATTTTAGGGATCTTTGGCCATAGAAGGCAAACCTTACTTACTCAAGATGTGCGGAGGAGTTTATTTCCCCTTTCTTCTCCTCCACATTAAAGCACCTTTACGAAACTGGGGTAGATTCAAAAAAAATTACGTGCATAAGTGTATCATTGATTTTGATTTGATTTTGATTTTGAACTGATGTTTTTCAATTCATAAAGGTTTCCTATATATTCATAATAAAATGTGGTCCTTCATATAAAAAAATTTAAATTAACAAAACTAATAGCCGATGTCACTTTTACAAAGACGAATCTAATGATACCTTGTACTCTGAAATCCGTTTATCCTAGGCTCTAGAGCGTGCTAAATAATGAACATACACATTATAAAAACATTACCTTCCAAGCAGAGTCGGGTAGAAAAAAAACGTAGCAACGATAAGTAAGTAAATACGATACCTATGTATGTTATTTTATACAGATAGCTTCGACTTGCCGACTTGCCACCAAATCCATTGAAGCCACCATCTACAGATATCTAGATTCTAGGGTATTTGGGTAATGCAACCGTACAATTTGAACTAGTGTAGTGTGGTTCGGAGCTTTGTGTAGATCCATTTGCACGAGTCAAGGCGAGTAGACATTATGTAAGCACCTCTTGGGATTAAATGGTTGCGTTCTTGCTGCGAGACCGTTCCGAGATATTCGGTTTGATTTGGGCGTGGATATGTGTTTATTTAATACATGTTTAATAGTCAAATAGAGCGACAAAATTGTGGGCAGTCATCGTTGAAAGATGATAAGCAATAACCAAATTAT
The DNA here is from genome assembly GCA_001278395.1 of Lerema accius. Taxonomy (NCBI): domain Eukaryota; kingdom Metazoa; phylum Arthropoda; class Insecta; order Lepidoptera; family Hesperiidae; genus Lerema; species Lerema accius. The sequence continues at coordinate 175,119 of LGAG01000259.1, forward strand.
CACTGATGCTTTGTGTGCTAAGAGAGAAGGAAGGAAGCCCTTGAATGAAAAGAGTGGGACATACGAGTATTATAGTCGAAAATATTAAAAACTATTGTTTTATTTTACTTACTTTTTCATCAAAATATGCAAGATAAACGAACGTCCCCTCTGTTATTTTTTAAAAAGTGCGATTTTTTTCATGCGCATATTCTTAAAACAAATAAACCACAAACAGAGCAGCTACTAGAACATAATTAATTCTATTCGGTGCCGTTATTAATATAATAAGAGCCAGCTATAATTTATCGCCGCAAATATATTTAGCATCTGCAACTGCATTTTCATAATCTGCTATCCCAAATGTAGGAGTGTAATAAATATTGCATGCGTTGGGGCGAAACATGTTTGATACAACCCTCTTCTGATAGGGATACCAAGCATACGAGATTGTTGAGACTTATCCTATATACTGAAGATGAGGGTTATCGGACTTTTGAGTAATTTTATGCACAAGTTATCTGTTGCGTGGGCCTAAAGAGAGGTGATTTTAGTTGTTCTTAGTAGTAAGCAAAATTAGATAACTGGGTTTCGACTAATTTCGTGAGGTGTTTAGTGGCGGATAGTCGAGCCGAATCTCATCGAATCTTACTTTCGGTTCTCAGTGAATATAATAATTGATGAACGCCCCAAAAAGCTTAGCATTTTTTTTTCACACAAGAAGATAAATTATTTTCTACTGCTTATGCAACGTGTACTTGAATTAACCCTAAAGAGAGAGTAGGAGAGAAGTTATAAACACATACGGATTCAATTTGATTGTTTTATTTTATTATTATAATCAAATACAAAGAAAACAGAGCTTTTCACGCCCACTGAATATGGATATTTTTTGTCTACATTAACTTGTTTAGTAATAGGTCCAATAAATCTAAATTTACACATGGCTACCCTACCGTTGGCCCAAAGAGGGGCTGTATCGTTCTATTCATAATATTCTCAAAAATTGCTCATTCATCAACCATTCAACAAAACGTTTTACAACCCAAGATATAAGGTCGAAATTCGTTTCTAAGCGCAACTTTTCACCCCGGATTTATGTTGCTTATTACATTTTACACGCGTGAAATGAACACACATGATGAATGCGATTCTCGACTCTATTACCAAGGCCGTAAAAAGCTAACTTTCCAGTTTTTTATTCGGCGAATGGCGAACCCCTTTTCGTTAAGATCGTAAATTATCTACTTAGGTTTGCATTTGGCGATAAATTGGTTTTCATTCTTTGTTCAAGCGTAAAATGCCGTGTCAACAGACCTGTAATATTTATGTAATGTAATGTAACGTTGTAACGGGGTCGAATATCTACTTCAATTTATATTGGTTCTCGGTAAATCTGGCCTTGGTTCTTTGTTGATCAAAGTTATAATATTGCTAATACGTTTGCATGCCTTCAGTTTTACACTTTAACATGTATGTTAACCTTAGCAAAATTTCACCACACGATTCTTTGTCCAAACTTTGTATCTTTTGCTACCTTTGATTCAGCGACCCAAAGTGGGTTTTGAGTTTGACATGATAGCTCTCCCTATTTTTAAATCCTGTGCGGATTTCTGCCAGTTATGGGGCATCGATTAACGGTTTTGGCGATAGTTCGACCCCCATTCTCTACCTGGTGAGATGTCGTGTGATTAGGCTCAACCCCCCTTTGTTTTTCGATATCTCACGTAAGATTTTTCAATATAATATTATGTGCTATTAGTGTAAATGCGTGTTATTGATAAAAAAACTAATTTGTTTTTTTTTTTACTTTTTTTACTAAATTTTACCATTTTTTTCACAATTTTACTATGTGTATTGTGGACAGTTCAACCTTTTTTTGTACAGAGTAACGTATTTTCGATTTTATACACTCTGCGTAACGGACTGTTAGTTTATACACTGATCACTGTTTCAACTAAAATAAAGCTGAGTCGGCCGAAATAAAATTGCTTTGTTGAATAAACAATTTGTTTTTTTTTTCTGCGCAGTTTTATTTTGCTGAGCTTTGAATTAACTGAAATAGCTTAACTATTTTATTGGTAGCTTTTTTGGTGTTGATTTTTTAAATTGTACTTTACTGTTATTCGAATTTCAATTACGTTTTATTGTTTTTTTTAGGTCATTGATTAAATTTTTATTTTATTTTATTTGACGATGTCGATGACCAAAGTTATTATTGTGATAGTCTTCATTAATAAAGTCCAAAATTTCTTGAGCGTTTCCGTGCCTTAAAGTGCCTTCTCCATCTTTAATAGAGTAACACTTTGTTCTACCTTGTAACTAGAGCTATTAACAGTAATAGCAAAATTCGACTACACATATACGTAACTATAACGATGTAACCTTTATCTATTTTCGTTGGAGTAGGTATTACTAACGGTACGGCTCATGTTCGGCCATGTTTAGATCGCGGCAACGATTTCCTAGGAAGCTGACATGCTTATCTCAACTATCTAATGTACGGATGCCGGACGAACAGCACCGCCTTAACTTTGAACAGCTTGTACGACTGCGAGAGAAGAGAAGATAAGATAGTTTTTTTTTATAGTTTTAAGGTAGCAAACGAACTGACACTGCCACCAACCGCTGCCGCCCATGGACATCGTAACAAACTTCGAGTTAAGAATAAGAGAAATAATAAGTAAGATAGTTAGTTGTAAACATGTTGATTCTCCCTCAGATCTGTTGCTACGCCCTTCCTGGGTATGACAATACTTGTTGTTCATGTCGTCAAATCATTTTTTCGACGTAGGAACTAAAAGCTCACTTAAAAAACTACATTTTTTTTTTAATAAAAACATATTATAATCTTACAATAAGAGTAGTCATTAATAAAATAGTGAATAGGCTGCAATAATTAGTACCTTGGTTTTTTTTACGTTGTAATGGTTATACTATGTCTGATCGCCGTTCGGTTAGCACGGTTTACGGAATCTAACCGTAGACCAATTATTTTAATAATGGGTCTACGGTTAGATTCACAGTGAGATAGATATTTTAAGGATGAATTTCAGTTAGTATTTTCTGTCTAGTCCATTGTCATATAGACAAACAATCTCTTTTGTCCATGCAACCCACTAGAAACAAACTATCTAGTGCTACAGTCGATTAGAGAATTTTGACAACAGCTCTATTTATGGACTTTACTAGTCTTAAAAACCATCTTGGGACCTTTTTAAATATACACAAAATACCCTGTATGGAAAAATTTGATGCTTCTAAAAGTCACTATTTCAGAGGAGCGTTATTAATCAGCTCCGTTAGCGATAAAATACTAAAGATGATCGCTTAGCACTAACTGGTACGACAAGTCACTATAGCTGATATCTCGAGGTCATAGGTTAGAAGATACCGTAAGTTCCACGCCAGCCGAGTCCAAGCCATTATCAATTTAAATCACTTACTATAAGGTTACTTTTAGACTGCACTGTTGCTATGAGATCGGCATTGCACTTAACTGATCTACATTTCGTATTAAAGAACCCTTTATGTGGATATCGACATATTTCCGAGGCGGATACCCTGGGTCGTTGATTTTGTGTTTATAAAAATATGTAGGTATTTACATTTCTACATACTTCAATTACATGGTTCAATCATGATGATTGTTCTTTGTAATATAGTTTTAGTTACTTAGGTCTCGACCAAGGAACGTTTGTTTTAGTAAGAATCATTGGCAGAAGTATTGGTTGGGTTCAATCCAGATCTAGATCTCAACTTTTCTCAGCTTAAAAATGGCTAGGTTTGTAAAAAATCGGTAATTAAATCGTCTTTTTCACTTCCACGTACAGTCAACCGGTATTGCATCTGTTACCCCCTTGGTGCTGACTGATGATCGATAACGACTGATCTATAGGCGACAATGTCCTTTATCTATGTAGTTCGTACATTTGCCAACTATTTATAAAATTAAATTATGGAAAGTCTGTAACAAATATCACGAACTAGCAAGCGTCGGCGGCTCCGCTCGCGTAATTTTGCCGTTGTCGCAATATTTTTCATTGCTGCTCGGCTCCTATTCATATTAGCGTGATGTTATATAGCCTTTAGCCTACCTCGATAAATGGACTATCTTACACTAAAATAATTTTTCAAATCGGTCTAGTAGTTTCTGAGATTAGCGCGTTTGAAAAAAACGAAACTCTCCATCTTAATATTATTAGTATAGAAAAATAAGAGATTAAACGAACTTATCAAGTGAAGTTCGATCTTCATTGTCCTGTCTTCGCCAAAAAAAAAATTGTATTGACCAAATTATTAGATTTGTAAAGAAAATGATTTGAGCAGAACTGAAATCAAATTCTGTAATAGAAGTGGATTGTTTGAACATCGAAGAATACCATTAAATACGGTTTTATCTCGGGTCTTTATTTCCTTGCTTACCATTTTCCGGGTCTTGTATACGGTAGTCCGAACAATTAGCCCGGATTATTCTCCGTCTGTCTGACAGCGAGGGAAGAACTACAGGCTAAGGAATTAGTCTTATCAGCTTTTAAATTGACTAAAAATTTAATTGATTTAATTACAATTGGATATGAATTGTTATGTAATGTTCGCTTATCCGCACTTTCACCGTGGTGGTTATGGCCTGTACCCCTCACATTGTGAGAGGAGACCCGAGCCCAGCAGTGGGATAGTTATGGGTTGTAATGATAATAATGATGAATTTTATCATGTCAGTTATAATAAAAATATTTTCGCTTGCGATGAAACAATAATTCTTTCTGCTCCTTTATTCCTTTTCGCAATGTAATCCCGGGACATGACTTAATTTTTGTTACAGCAAATATTGTTTTTTGTACATTAAGATGAAATTAAAAACGGAACGTTTCCTTTTGTTGGTCATTCTGAATTTTTTGATATTTATACGGAAAACAGCGGAAAAGTACCATTCTGATTGTGTCCACTGTCTAACGACGAATCTTTGATATTTGTCTATGAAGACAATGATAGTTTCTTACAGTCATGATACTTAGTTTTATTAAAAAAAAACTACTTGTATGTACTTATAAAATCAGTTATTTCGGAGTCAACTTTTTGATTTAGGAATTCTGTTAATTTTGTTGTTTTATTAAAAGCCAGGTAATTTAATTCTTTTGTCTCTGCTACCTCCATTATCTAACCACATTTGAGAATCGTCATAGAAGTTGGGCGTCTCATCGAAATAAAGCTACTCTCAAAAAATTTGTTTGATCGAGTAATAAATGAAGACAATGTACTTTGGATCCCTGACGATAACTTGTTACAATATGTACCTTACTTGTGTTTTTAAACAATAATTATTCAGACATTTGAAGCGAGGTCGACTGTTATTAAAACGTTGCTAAGTTTAAAGTTGTTTGTATAGTATCAAATGATTTCATAACAATAGAAAAGCGACGTTTTAATCTGACTACTGTTCAGCTGTTTTATTTTTGATAGATTGTTTTGTTCCAGCAAATTGAAATCCCGCGGGATTTGTAGATCCCGCGGACTTTTTTGCATAAATACGAGCTATTTTAGGGTTTGAAGTTTTTGTAGATTTTGACCACATTTGCATATGTATTGTAAATGTAAATTGATTTGAATATTTGAAGGATTAAATTAGGTTTTGATTTGTTTATACGATTTTGTGGAGCGAAAATGATTCTAAACTAAACCATATTTTTTTCATTCGTATTTTTAGTTATCTATGCTAAATATAGTTTTTATTTAAGTTTACATAGATAAAGTAGAGTGCATGAGTCAATGTCCATATCTTTATGACTCACCTATGACAACTGTCGTGTGTATCGGAAAACAAACTTGCAGGGGTATGCCACAGATAACTTACTATCTTGTTTACTCTGTGCCTGGCTGTATAACTCGCGTTCGGTGGACTAATAACCTTTTATTGATGTTTGGATGACAAGCAGAGATAATATCTAGGGTTCCTTGGGAGTTTGTTTTGTGATCGACTCCAGTTTTTGTAAGTCTTTTCTACAATATTTTATTTTGGAAAATTATTCTAGATTTATTAGTTTTCTTTATTATATTCTGGACAAATATCTGTCACATAATGACCTAGCCGGGTCTCAAATCTAGGATTATTTATAAGCCTGGTAATTTCACCATTGTTTAGTTGGCAAGAATAAGTATATAATACAAAGACAACAAACTGAATAATCATGTATAAATTATCCCATAAAATCTGAACTTGTCCTATGTAATCTATGACATTTGTCTATGGTCCAATTCTCCACTCACACTTGACCGCCTTATTTTTATCTTTATGCCAACATAACACACCCACGTATCTCGAACCAAATAATACTTTCAGAATTCTTATGTTTTAGCTTAGGAATGTCTTACTGTTCTACTAACAGCTATGGAATAATAAACTATACATCGGCGATATTCCATTTACAATTTTATTTTTACCATCTTTCTGTACAACTTACTCATCATCATCTCAACGCATAAAATGTCCCACTGTCCTCTGGTGTTCTCTTACAAGAGGTCCATAAAAATCACGAAATATCAGCGGGGTTGGGTGTTACTAATGTATCATGTAAATTTATTTAACCTCACCATGTAACACCTGAGGGGAGAGTTGCGATTGAAACGGCCAAAAAAACTTTACATGATTAATGGACGGCTCCTATAGGCAATTGTCCACCAGGCTAGCCAAGTGCGGGATTCTATGACACAGCAAAATACCCCAATATCGATGGTCGTCCCACAGTTAATTTAAGTCTAAGATCGCACTAGGCAGCCAATCTGACCTTAACCTAACGTTAACCTATTAACGGCCCACTACTGAGTACGGGTCTCTCCTAATAACTGAGGAAGCCTAGAGCATACTCCACCATGCTGCTGCAGTGCGGATTGGATTAGTGGCCAACCCGTGTCGGAAATTTTTATGCCACCCAAAGGCTACCAACATGGCTAACGACTATCGGTAACAACCGGGATCAACGGCTTAACGTGCCCTCCGAAGCACGGAAACTCTCACTATATTTTTGCCACTAGCGGTCACCCATCCACTTACCGACCGCGCCCGTAGTTGCTTAACTTTGGATCGACGCAAGCCGCTGGGATATAAGCGCTTATACGAGTAGGTACACAAGATTAACAGTTTTACTCTTTTCTATCTTCTCGCGAGCAGTCTAACAAGACATGAGGTAGAAAGTTACATACATTTATCTTTACGAGGTGTTAAAACTTGTCGTGTAACTGTTATTCTTTCGTTTAGACGACAAAGTGCGTTTAAAACCTTTTCAGTGGGCCTAATCGGTTTACGAGCGATTTTATATTATTATTTTAGATATGCCGTCATGTTGATGTTTTACCCGACTGCGTCAGAAAGGGGCTAATGTTTTTCCAGCATATGTATGTAAATTTCTTTATCACGTTCTAGATTCTAGACCCTAAATAGCTTGGGGGATTTCAATAAATATGAGGTGTCATTCGATTCGTCTGAATTATGATATAGGATAGTACTAGTTTAATCATTTTTAATCCCCCCCCCCTTTCTTAATGTTGAGCAGTCAGATTTTTTTTCTAATAATGAGTTGCATTGAATGAGAGATTTATTATGTAACAATTTGCTCCAAATATGCATCCATCAATAAGCATTTCAGTACAATTTCACGTGTTATTTGATATTTTAATCGGCTACTATTTGCATTCAATACATCACCATTGCATACAAATAAAATGCTTACCTCTCAAATCTCGTGAGTCTTAAAAATGAATCATAAAAGGAATCATAACCAAGAATTCAATGAAAATTCCGCGATGAATAAACTAAAGTAACCTTTTCAATAAGTGCAAAAGCAAATCTACAGCCACAGAAATAGTTCGCGACCGTAAAAGTTAAGCAATTTATTTACCGTTTCAAACGTCGCTCACAAGTTTTAAGTAATAAGCGGGGCTTATGTTTTATTAGTTTCTCGGCTCCCACTTTATGAATACGAATTCAGTGGGAACTTATTCGGAATTCTACGGCTGCGGTGGGGGACTTACGGGGTGGTTTTCGCCCGCGCGCGCAATTAATTTCATTTTCTATTACTCAATAGTAACTTCTCTTACTTACGAATTACGACTTAGGGTATGTCCTAATGCTGGGCTCGGGTCTTCTCTCACAATATGAGAGGTAAAAGTAATAGTCTACCACGCTGATCAAGTGCAGATTAGCCGATCCACAACTCAGGATATCATATTAAATAAATATTCAAAAAATCCTTTTAAAGTGTTCTTTCACCCTGTAGATTATAGGGAATCATAGTAAAAAGCTTGGTACCTACTCATTAATAGGTCTTTTGTTTTAGACTGCATTATCTGTCATACTATTCATACGGTCCCCGTTTGTGCTTTACTAGTTTGTAGGAAATAAGGTGACGAAAGTTGTTTAAAACATGCATGTCTAAATCTAAAACGATTTGTCACCGCCTTTAGTTTGATAAGTATAGTAGTACCTTTTATAAATGCTCGGTCTTATAAATGTTTACATGATATTAACGTAAAGCTCGAAGCTTGACGCGGTCTACTATAAGCCCGTATGTTTCCACCTAAGTATCCCCGTGTGTCAAGTCAAGTCGTACTCAAGCGGTGTTATTACCCACTTAGCTTCTTTTCACCAACTTACTTCTCCTGTGAAACACCAATAGTGGTGAAGTTAGACATAATAGCTTGAAAATAATGAAAGTACTAGTGTAGACCATGTTGCTTATCCTTTGATTATTAAATAACCAATTATAATTAGGTATGTAATTAACTCAATTTCTTGATTTATTACATGCCGTAATTTTGGTAGGGGTTTGACAGCCACTTTCTTTCTTTTCTATGTCCTTGAGTGACCATGATTAGTTACCATCTCGTAGATGATTGTCTGCAGGTTTGTCGACTACTAACAAAAAAATGCTGCCCAATAAAAAGTCATAATTTCGCAATACACAAAATTTTGTGGGACAAATCTGCAACTTTGTTATGCCTATAGAATGGAAACACCAAACGATATTGTTACTTTTTTATGGTTTTAAGATAGCAAACGAGCTGACAGTGCCACCAACCCAGCCCTGCTGCCCAAGGACATCGTACCACTGTTAGTTGGTTTATAGGTCCTATTAGTAATAGATATTAATGAGAGTATTAGTTGTAGTTAAATTCGTTAGTGTGAGGATCATGGAAGTTAGTACTATTAGTACAGGTTAGTCCTGTTAGTGGTCCGGATAGTAATCGTTAGTATATGTCCCACACGAAGTTCGTCATAAGCGTTGCTACCCGTAAGGACTAAGATGGTCGCCTCTTGTTTAGTGTACCTACTCTGGCATTCAATCACTCAGCCGGAACACGACGAATCGTTTGGCGGCTGTCTCAAGCAAAGGGTGGTCGCTACCCAGGCGGATTTTCCATAAGATTGTCATTTGGTCAATGTCAAACTTCTGTGGTTGCAATTGCGACCACGCAGCAACAAAATATAGCGACACATGTGCGACATTTTTTCGTGTCGTTGTCGCATAGTCGCACGTGTTAAGTATCTTTACCGACCGTGTCACGTTCAACGTCACGCAACGTCACGTACGAAGCGAGCGTGACACGGGCATGAAACTTGCAAATGTGCGAAGTTTGCGCGCGAAGATATAGGTCATTGGGTTATGAATGGGTGATACTGATGATTGCTTTTAGAGGATCGGCGAATATTTCCGGTTGGAAATAATGGTGATTAGTAGAAAATGAAGCAGTGATAGCTTAGTGGTTTGAACGTTGGTCTGCTGAAAGGGAGTTACTGATTTATAACCCGGCATGGCATGCATCTTTAATTTTCATAGGTAAATGTGCGTATTAACTTTATCACTTGTTTTGGCAAAGGGAAATATTGTGAAGAAACCTGCACATCTGAGTTCCACATAAAGTTGTGAAATTATGTAAAGTCTGCGAATCTGCACTTGATCAGCGTGGTGAACTTGCCTGTACCCTGCACATTATAAGAGGAAACACTAAAAATATCTACAAAACCCTAAAATGAATTCTAAAAACCCCTTTTACCGTGTAATTTCTTTCACACGAAGATCTATAGAAACCGATAAACCCACCCTATCATTAACCACGTCAGATCCTTGTAATTTGCCCCCCGATACGTCATTACCGGATCATTTTACGCCTTTGCACCGCTATTGATACTGCCTGCCAAGAATAAAGCCTTTTATGGATGCCGTTCCCACATGAAGTATGGCTTTGTGGCTTTTTCTTCGGTTAAAGGTGTTATTTTTGTGTTTTAAGTACCTATTATTAGGTTATCCCACTTCTGATTTTGAGTCTTGTGCCTAGCTGTAGTTAGGGGTTAGTTTTGTTTGACTCTGCTGCTTCACTTAGACCTATTTTTTAGACTCCTAAAAATATATAGGCAAAATTACACGGGCGGATCTGCGGGCGATTGCTAGTAACAAATATGTCTGCCAAACTTAGTTTTTACATTAAAGGAATGCATAAAAGTTTAGTTAAAGAATAAAATATAAGATTAAAGTAACGTTACACAGCTTGGTAATATTCAAAGTAGGGAGTCAAAGCAGAGCTTTTCAAAGCCAGCCTTCTAGTTTGCTGCGTCAATATTTTCGCAGCATGAATGCTCTTTTATAATATTGCAAATACGTTGCATTGACCTAGTTGAAAAATTTAGGGGATTTTAACAAATTGAAAAAACTCTTTGAAATTATGACTCCTGCTGTTTATTTGTACCCAACTGAATCTATCCGTGAAACCGTTTAGGCTCTAGAGCGTGTTAAAGAAAAAAAAAGATATTGGCATACGTAGTAACGAAAACCATATCCGCTTTTGCAGTCACAAAAAAAAAGATTCGGATAAAAAAATTGTGTGAACATATGTTAAAGTTTGCTACCCTCTATTTTGACGTCAGGATTAAAATTCTAGTATTATGTGTGTTTTAGATTCTATCTACTAGGGCACGAGATCCCTAAGGGGTTATCGACCATACAGCGCGGAATCCCTAGTCCCTACGCAATAGGATTGTTATTCACTATTCAACACAGTTCAGAAATAACATCGTTTTATTATCTCGACAAGATGCGGAATGACCTATTTATCGGCGTTTCTCTATTCTTGACACGAAGTTAGGACGGTTCAAGTCTTAGAATATGGAATAGAACAGATGGAGCGTAGATATAATATAATATTAAACATCTGTGTCGAGAAATATTGCTTTAAAATGTACTGCAAGAAATTAAAAAATAACGGTAAAACTGAGGTAATAATTTTCGTAATGAATTAATTTTTTTCTAATCTTGGCACCTACCCCAGTTTTTCTTAATCTTAATTAATAATAATTAAGCATTTTTTATTGTTATCTTACCAACGTACATTATTATTTGAAATTATATTTTTTTTAGTCTACTTAAGTCAATGTACCTATACTACATTATTTCAAGACAAATATTAACAACTTTTAACTTTTACAATTTTTTTAAAATAGCTGACTAAATCCACAGCTTTCGCACTAAAATTATTGTATTGGTAACTTTTCTGCATGAAATTTACCATAAATAATTAGCTTCATATTTTAAACATGAATACTCGTATATCCATCTATTTCTACTAAGAATTCTATGGGTGACTTGATCTTAGAAATAACTCTATGCGTTGGTTCGTCAATAGAATTTCTCATCGCTTGATTTGATTTTAATGTTGTTTACTTTAATAAGATACTATTTAAATAGAAATGGGTACTAGGTAATTAAATTAATTGTCCCTTAGTTTTCAGTCAGTTAGATTTATTGACCTAACACAGAGTAGTTACCACGAATGGGAATATTGATATATTCTGTACAAACAACGCTTGCTCTATTTTGCAGGATGGCAGGTGATTGCATATCTGTTATGTTTGCTTAGTTTATAAACACTCACTCATTTCAGCATCGATTCCAAGTTAGATTGAAATGTGGGTTTAATTGCTGTTCTGTTCTCGGCTTTGGTGAGTTCTTGCTTTTGTATCCTGTCCATGGCATCCCCGAAAGGGAATATTTTGGGTTACTAGTATGTATTTTACCTAATTTTACTCAGTTACTCTAC
>LGAG01000259.1:187217-198572 GCA_001278395.1 Lerema accius
CTTAATTGGCCGGTAATTCCAGCAAGATGAAAGGAATACTCCACGATCTTGTCAAATAATGTCTCTAAGACAATGTTGGTCTTTATATCATTTGCGTTACACTATCTCGCTACTCACATCTTTGAACATTTGCTGGGGAACTTCTACAGTATGTACAAACATACAGTTGTTAATTTGTTATATGTTATACTTCCCGTGCATTGAAATTGTGATTTGTTCTTTGAATGGGGTGTTTCTGTCACTTTTCATGTGTGAAAACTGCGCCCAACTATTGGACTGTTTTGGAGTACGATAAAAAAATAGGGTATGACAAACAAACTTACAACCAGACTTGCAGAAGGTAAGTAAATTAATGATATCTAAGTTGATGAATAAAGAGTTTGTATTGGATACGAAGAGTTTCATATCAATGTGCAATACCGAAAACCTAAATTTTATGGAGACGTAGATACAAAAAATAGATGTGTAGGTACCCTATTTTGACGATAACCATGTAAAGATTACATGCGTCCGCATATACATAGTTCAACTGTAAAAACCTGTAACCCACAGACAGACATCAAAGACCTATTAGTAAGGTTGCGTTGGCAACCTTGAAGCACATGTCATAAAGTTTCACCAATCTTGTATTCAAATTATCAGTCAGTTAGCACCAACTTAATACAAGCTTCCATTACAGATATTCCACAAATATTCCGAGCTAGTTGCGAAGTTTAATCAAAATGTCAAGACGAAACGCTTCCGGGTCGTTATCTTTACTGATAATACAACTGTAGCAGGATGGAATCTGTACGTTGAATACTTAAATATAAAGTTTTGACCTATTAATATCTATAGGGGATTGGAGGATTACTATCCCCCATTTATAATGTCTACAACATTATAATTTTTTAGAAGAACATCTTTTGGTCTTGGGACTCTTTCAAGTCTTTCCCGGGGATCTGGAGAATACGCTGCCTCATTGCAGATTGGTGGAGAAAAATATAATTTTAAGTCTCACTAGACATGGGTCTTTCCTCCGGCCATATACCACCACGCTGCTCCAGTGCGGATTACCTACCAGAGGGGTTAGTCACATGTCTAAATGTTTATGCCACACAAGGCCCTCTGAAGTGGCTTAACGAGTATTAAGATAACGACCACGAGTCGAAGGTTTAACGTGCCCTGCAAAGTACGGTAACGCTCAAGAAATATTGCCATTAGTCACCCATTCAATTTCCAATCGCGCAAAGTTCGCCCATAATTTAGGATCGATGTAAGCCGTCGGACTATAAGCGCTTCTTTATAAACAACCATACTTTTAAGTCCATACATGTCCAAAAATATATTTTGGAATTCTCAAAAAAATTATCTCCATAAAAGTTATGCAAGATTAAGCTACTCCAAACTTTCTTTTTAGTATACCTCTACTCTCCCCACTCCTTAGGAAATGCTTAGCAATGCAACTTAAGCCACAGGTTAAAACAAACGTTTAATAAGGAACCAAATAAATCTGTAGCTCAACAAACATAAGCCCATTTAGCGCGCAAATCTTAACAGAACTGCTTCCATTATAGAAGTTGCACAGCAAATATTCCCTGGAGTATCTCTGGAGTTAATGTAATGTAAATCACGCTGTCACGACCGAGATACATGTTCTTGAAGATATCTTCTTAAGACATGTGCCTGTTGTGTTGTCCAGCATACTTAAATAAGGTTTGGTCGTCTGTATAATTGCTAAGCGTGGGATGTTTGCTAAGATATTTTCAAGGTTGCAAACAGGCGGCTTCAATTTTCTTTGGATTAAGGTATTGGATAGTAATAGTTGTAATTTGGGACACTTTACCTAGGTACCTACCTACACATGTGTATTATGAATGCGTAAGTAATTTTGTTTGGGTAAATTTTATCCCAATTGTACGATCCCTTGGGATGAGTAGGGCCTTTAGATGTTTGGTTGTTAACAAAAATATTTTGTTAACCTTGTCTGTTGTAAATTTTTTGAAGCGAAGCGAGGGCGGTTTGCTCCTATGAAATAACCAAAAATTAACAGATAACAAAACAATTTTAACTTTTATATTTCTTTTTATAAGAACCCAAATTCTACGCTTTTGTTTTTACTGAACTTAAGGTTATTCCCCCTTCCCTTTGGCAGACGTTATAATTGAAAGTCCTGAGAAAACGTTTCAATAAGTCTCTTTTGCATCACTTTAACATTATTACAATAACGAGACGCTACTAATGATGCCCCAGTTATCAAAATATGACCAGTAGTTTAGGAGTTAGAAAGGAACAGATGAACATACATACATACCCACATACATACATAAATACATACATACCGGTCAAAATCATAACCCTCCTTTTGGCTTCGCCGTAGTCGGGTAAAAATCAACTACGCATCATTTCAAAATGCTCTAAAGCTTGTTCTATACAAAATAAAACAAATGCCAGCGACACATTTTAGTGCACTTACACTAAATGTGTCAAGTTGTATCGACACACATCGACATAATTGACGTTCAGTGGCCCACTATCGTGCCACTCGACGACAGAGGAACTTTAATGGCTTTTGTTACGTTTTTAGAAAAAATACACAAAAAATATGTGAGCAAACCTTAGTTTTACTTTTAATATAACCTTAGTGTTCAGTATGGTAGGTAAACTATATGCAAACCGATAGCGTAATGATAGGCAAATGATTGAACAAATAGCAATCAGTTAGTAACGACGTAGTCAAGATACGATAACGGATGGGCTCGTGCAGTTCGCGTAGTTCAACTTATAGAGGCTAAAGCAATGTTTCTATAGATGACAGGATGACAGGACCGTCATCTATGTCAGTCAGGGCAGTCAATTGTAGTCTTCTGAGTCCACAGCGTTGTTAACTATTAATATAGCAGACAAAGATTACATTTTTTTTTCCAAATAAAATTTTTTTTTTTCAACTTCTTAAGTTTTAGTTTAACAACGATAGCCTATGGCCTTTTCTTACCCCTATTTATTTATACGTCAAAATTAATCAAAATCATTCAGCCGTTTTTTCCATGACAACGTACCATTTATACAAATACGCTTTTACCTTTATAATTTTAAACATTTCTATAGCCCATTTCTCAGACATACCTAGGCAGGCAAATCTAGAAAATAAAATATAAAATTCTCTATCATAAAGGGAAGACTTATAGAAGTTTTATTTCCAGAACTATTATTAAAGACTAAGAACTAAATTTATTTTTATAGCTCTTTATGGTTCACGGTGCGTTGGACTTGGCTATAATAGATAGTGAAACTAATGTAATGTGTTTAATACTCAGAGTAATATTTACTCTAGGTTTAATCAGTGGTTTAAGACTGGAGTAAGTATGCGTTCATAGAATCGGACTTTGAAGCTTGGACACGTGGGGACAGTTAAGATTTAACGATGTAAATAAAATAACAGTATGTAATTAAAAGTAGGTTTTGCTTTGATATTTTTGGCTTAAGGGAAGTTAAGTAATTAAATAAGTAAACTAGTAGGAACACTCGCTGTGTTCAATCAAATACTACGTAACGCAATTTTTAAACCCCCCCATGTAACGTTACGTAATACACACAAATAATTATTTTTATGTAAAAATGTTGCCATTTTGCATAGTTTTTAGTAATAAAAAAAATGTTACGTAACGCGTTGTTCGATCCCCCTCACCCCGAATTGCTTTACGTAATACTTGAACAGCCCCCAATCATTAATAGACTAACGAAAACCTGACTGCTCAACATAAAGTAAAGAAGGAGTAAAAAATATAGCCTACGCTAGAATTTTATATAATTAAGATTTGACCTTGAAATTATAATAAGGTAAATAAGTAAGGTAAGGTAAGGTAAAGAAGTAAGTACCTACCTAAATACGTACCCATTTCAAGGTTTCATGCCCCCTTACCTTGAAATTATAATAAGGTAAATAAGTAAGGTAAGGTAAGGTAAAGAAGTAAGTACCTACCTAAATACGTACCCATTTCAAGGTTTCATGCCCCCTTCCCATCATTCAAGCCATGAATTAAGACATGTCACACACAAATAAACGTATTTCCTCCGATATTACTTTGTCATGTAAATTTTTCTACAGATTTGATAACGTGAGAAGTGGCATTTCAAATATTTTATTTTTATTCTTAGCAGACGTTTGAAAGAAAGCATCGATACAATACAGTCCACTTGGGTTTTATTGCAAATAAGTTAACCTGTGGATTTGACATATTAACCTGTGTTTATGGTCCTTTGAGCCGGATGCAGCGGAAAACAGTACACAATAATAATTAATTAATTTCATTACACATACAAATGTATTCAGTAACAGATTAACTAATTTCAAAATTGAGCCAATAAGCCAATTAGCAAATGCGATGATAATCAAGATACTGGATAAACTAAATAGTTACTTGTCCATTTCTATAATATCATAACTCTGTTCTTTTAGCGTTCATATTCAATATGGCGTTGTTACGATTTCATAGCGCCGGAGGCTTCGTTTGTTTCCGTGTACAAAAAATCACGCAACAGGAAAATGGCCTTTTGTATTTGTACGAGTATTTGGTAATGTTTGTTTTGTTATGTTAGATATGTGGCGGTATTCGTTTGTGCATTAATATCTTATGATAATGTTCTGTGGCGAGGTCAACTGATAATATATATATATATATTTTTGATGTAAGCTTTGTCTATGTAGAACACCTACTTTGGTTTAAGGTGTAGCTGCTATTTAGTTTAGGCCTAGTATCCATCAAAGCGGAGTCGAGAGAAGAAGAGAGATGTGTTTAAAAACTAATCCGATTTCGTTATTTCCACATCTCTTCTCCGCTTACTTTATAATCATCATCATCTTAATCACATTTGTTTAGGACGTAGGTTTGCAACAATAAAACCCCACTCATCTCCACAATAAGATTTCCTGTGTGGTGGATGCCATGTCAAATAGTCAATGGATGATTATAAGGGGTTTTTGCTAAGGGTCTGGATTCTCCGGATATGATCACACACATATTTATCAGTGAATGATACACAAAATGCACGAATTAAACATGTAAGTATATCGATTAAAAAAGAATGAAATACTATGCTGCAAGATACAAATAGGTACAGCTGATGGCACTTTTAAGCAGTTAAAATTACATATTTTGGACTTCCATCAACATTTTGGGTTATTCCAAAGATCTTACATAACCATATTTTGAGCTTTTGTCGTAAAATATTACCGAAAACAATAAAATAACTAACGTTGATGTTTTTCGTCGCAGAAATATTTAAATGTAGGTTAACAATTGTAACAACGGCGTCCTCTAGTTGACAGCACTGCAACTTCTAGGTCACTGGGTGGAGGAGCGGAAGGAACCTTAACAATGAAATATTTTTTAATTGCAACATCATGAGGTTTTTATTTTTTGTAGATTTTCTACAAAAGCTGCTTAACATTTTCTATAATAATCTACGTACACCGTTTTAGATAGAATGTATTTTGGATGGTGTGTTGATGTTCCTTATAGATGGGTGCCAGAAAAATATCTCCTCATAATTATTTTTTTTTACATTTTCATACTTTCCCAAACTAATCTTAGCTACCCTTTAAGCCCTCTTACCCTCAAATACTTCCCCATCCCTCTTTTAACTCCCCTTAAGGATAATCATCACTAAGGCCTTACCTATATTAAAACAGTCGCCTATCCAAAAATAGCCCTTTCACCAAGCAAAATAGTTTCAACTAACCCACTAGATGCAAAACGACTGCATCAGGTCAAGACAAGACCATCTTCAGAAACAGCTTCGTAAACTGGTTTCCCATCTCGAGCGCCCTCTGTCGGGGTTCTGTCGTGTTGCCGGCTCCAGTGTTCAAGCTAATGCGTCCTTGTAGCTCTGTGTAATTGGAGAGTCTTCTCAAGACGTCATCTTCTCAGTTTAGCCTACTTTGTTAGAGTATGATCAAATGTTTTACTATGTTTGATGTTGCATTTTTACCTGACTTCGCCAGGAGGGTAATGTTTTATTAACGTACGTATGTATGTATATCAATTTCTTTGGCTTTCTCTACAGCCTAAATGATTTACCGGATTTCAGACCTAAAGACTTTTTTATATGGTCACTTTTTTATATAACATAAGTTCATACTTGACAACAATCTCAATGGAAAGTGGCGATTTTGACCATGATAGTCAGCGCACTAAATTAGAAGAAGCCTATTCACTCTTGATTGAAAGACATCCACATTATAATCGAGCAGGATTACTGCCGCGGGCAATTTGTTCCAATTCTTTAATGTTGCATTTTCACCCGACTCCTTGCATGTATGTCAATTATCATGCTTAATCATTATTAGCTGGGATTTATCTATTTTTTTAACCCAATTAACTTCTAATACGATCTCCTTTACCATCCAAATATTTCCCTAACCCGCGTGTTCCACTCAGTCACCAGTGTAATTAGAACTGAGCATTGCGGTGACATCTTGGTACTAGTGAGGTGTTTGTCTGAGATTAGGTTACAGGGGAATTGCATTTCGGGTCGAAGCTGTTGACTCGGGTTTGTGTGTCGTGTAGGACTTGGCTGTGAGCACACAACGGTGCCAATTCTGCTGCAAATATTGGGAAGCGATGGATTCAGATGGTTTATATTGTATTGGATTTAAGAGGGTGAGGATGGAGATTAGGATTCAGTGAAGGTCTTTCTTATGTAATAGATAAAAGATCTTACTGTACTTTTGCTGAAGGGGGTGGGGGTAAAAATAACACTTGGGTTGGTCTAACCCAAATAAATTTGCCAACTGTACCAACACTCAATCTTATTGCCTACTTTGAGAATAAACTATTCTCAACCGAAAAATACCTACTTAAATTGAAATATAGGTAACTGAATTAAGTGCTGTAAGGCTGCAAGATTAAGATAATTATAAAACCTAACGTCAAAACATGGAAACGTGTTTAAAACCAATTTAGTTTGAGGTTGCTAACATTCAAAATCAGCCGTTGCGTATGTACTGTTAATTCGGCTTCGAATTCTGTTAATGCCAAAAATCTCACGCGGTCTATTGATGTGCCACTCAAACATGGAAATGAGCTGAAGTTGAAATGACAGTGTCGCATATCGAGCTAATAAGCTACACTTCCGTTATGGCGACAACGCAACGTCATTATAATCGGGTGGTTTTCACTAAGAATAAATCTGGTAAATCCAGTGATATTTTATACTAAAGTATGTCTTTACAAAAAAATTTAAAAAGTACTCCACGCTCCTTCTCAAGCTTTCGTAGTCTTTACGATAGTTGTTTGCCGTCTCATTGGTACTCTAAAAAAGGTCAACTGGGTTGTTTTCATGCCTTCACGCCGATTGCTTTTTCATATCTGCATCTTATTCTATATCATTAGATAAATCTGAATTTCACAATGAATAACCGTGATAAGTGTCTCGTGTATGATTATCCTAATAACTTATTTTTCATTTGTTCCAGGTACTAAGACCTAATAATAGCTTCAGTGTTTAATGAAGTTCAACGCTCTCTCAAGATGATTCAAAAACTCCTTGAAATCACGCAGCTTAATTACCAATCTTAAGAACGTCACAGGAATCTAGAATGAAGTACTGAGTTTGACGATCCCACATTATATTTTATTTATTTTTTTAATTTTGTTAAAGTATCTAGAAAGACGGATTGCTTAAAAATTAGGGGGAGAGAGGGGAATCGTTGAAAGTTAATCTTTCAAGCCATTTAGGCTGTAAAACGTGCCCAAGAAATGGACATATACATACATACATAGGCTCAAAAAACATTGCCCTTTTGCAGCGGTTGAACAATAAGTAACAAAATCGTGTGGTAAGTCTTGCTGATAATTCTTTAGGTGTAAATATCCGTGGAAAAGAAATTCTAAATTTAAATTATTTTATCGTTTTTATTTTCCGTCTTCGTTGCGATACAGCCAGTGCCTAATCAACCCAATTCTGTTGATATTTGACAATTAGGCACAGATTTACATAAATCCAGTGATGTGGTGACGAGGATTTGGGGTTTAGCATATGTTTTAATGATATGCGCATTATTATTAGGCAGGAGTGAATCTGTAAATTGTTGGGAGTTGTGAAATGTCAGTTATACGTTCATTCGTTAACTTCGCAGACCCTTTTGATACCTTTTGTGTTTGTGCTGATAGCCTTATGGCTAAAAGCATAAAGGAACTGTATAGTTAAGTTATAACCTAACGTGTACGTTCGCCATTAGGAGAGGCATCCTTTAAGTTGGCTAGTTGTCAGTTTAACCTGCGCAGACGTAGATGTGCTACATAAAAAAAGTCTTCTAAATAGTTTGTTTTTTCTGTTTCTTTTAAGTATGTACTTGATTTGGATATGAATTTCGATTTTCTCGACCGCCGATTTTGCATGTAGTTTTAGTAAATGCTCATCATTCATATACAACTCTTGTTGCTGCCCCCAAATTTTGTCTAGTCGGGTTTTTTGTTTTTTAATAATGCTTACTAGTTTATGAACAGAAAGAAAAATAAGCATTGACTTTTCTTCCTATTTCCGCCTATTCCAAAGCAATTACGAATTAGAAATGAAGCTTTGTCATAAAATTACGCGTTGTGCGTGGCAACCATTATGCAAAATCTAGTCGTAACCAGTCTTAACCGGATTATGAACATCGCGCGCTTAAAATGTTTTCATGTCACACATAATTCAATTGTTTTATTGCGCTTCAATTGAATTGTTTACAACTTCTGTTGTCAATTAGTGTCGCGTGTCTGGTACTTTTGCCTTACTAGATTACTTACCTAAATGGAGTATAGAAAATAAGTTCTTGAAGGTACGGCAATATAGAAATGTGTGTTATTCGAAGTTCTGTGGTTACTTATTTACTTATGAAATCCTTAATTATGTTTTTAAAGAAATAAAAGCTATTCTTTCAAAGGTTTCTGTCAAAGCAGATAAGAAAATTTTGGGAAAAATTCGAAAATATCGAAAAAAAATATAGAAATTTTCTGGAAAATTACTTGCATAAATAGATCATTTTTGAAAAAAATGTAAATTTATTAAAAATATTTTTTTCCTTTCTGATAGGTTCATTAGTAGCTAAAAGTGTGTTTTATTATTAGCACGGGAAGTTCACTAAGACTAGAAGCATTAGAAAATAGTTGAAGAAATAGAAACGAAAAATAAAACCACCAATGTAAAAAGCGTGTCAATTTTATTCAACCATTTGTAACCAGATTATACTAGCGTGCGCGTCGCTTTTAAAATATTTGGCGCCTAATCTAATTACTTTATTGGCCTAACTCAGTTATTTCGAGTTAACTGTTGCGCTGTAATTCATTTTAATAACCATTTATCACTTTATGTATTTGTCTGATTGGAATCGAATCTGGAACACTTAAGTGCCAACTAGATCTTTTCCACTATTAATGTATTTGTGTATGTTTTGTGTGGTATGTATGTATTGCCTCAAGACTTTTAAACAACTTTAAATTATTAATTTGTTAAAGGAGGTATCGTTCGACGCATCTTATCCGTTTGCTGAATGAACGGATCAAATTGAATGTCTTATCCACTAGAAGGCTTAAAGTTATAAATTAAAAAAAAAAATCATGTTGGATGTCGAACTAAAAGGAATTAATTAGGGCGTTTAAAAATATACATGCTATCCGTAACTGTCCCACTGCTGGGCTCGGGTCTACCCTCACAATTTGAGCGGTACAGGCCATAGTCTACAACGCTGGCCTAGTGCGGATTGGCAGACTTTACACACCTTTGACATCTTCATGAAGAACTCTTAGGTGTCCAGGTTTCTTCAAGTCTTTTTCACCGAAGCAGATGATATTAGTTTGTAATATACATATTCTTAAATCTGACAGTGGCATATTACATATCCCAAAACCATTTCCTTTCATTAATAATAATTACACATTCATCTCAGAATTAATCGCGATATCGCACTAGTCTCAACTTGAATTGTTCATCTTGACGTGAATAATGTGATATAGCGTGTTATAACGTGACGCAACGCGACGTAACGTACGTTAATCTGGGATGGGGGTGTAGTTGTTAAATCTCAAGAGGTTATTATGTCGTAAATGATTTGGGAAAAGGGTGAATATTACGCGTCGGACGTTTATATTTTTAGTGTTAATCTTTACTGGATTTAAAAGCTTAATAACCAAGAATTCTATTAATAATTTTGTAATTATAACACACACCCAACCTCTTATTGTAATCAAATTAAAAAAAAGGTCTTAATCTACTCTTGAAAATTATGTTAATATTAAAAACTCTCACAGTTTCCAAATTAATCGTAATAGTGATGTTCTACAACTTCCCTAGATGGCGCTATGAATAGGGTCCTTGTCTAATTGAATATAGAATAGAGGACGCTGTAACGTATTCCATTTCTGATCCTATCGATAAGAATGCAGACATAATGAGTTATGGTGGTATTTTCACCACGCAGCGGGTCAATGACTTACATAATATGTTATAGATTTGGTCATAAGACCCCAGGAATTTTAACAGCACAGCCTGTGTTCCTAACCTGGAGGTAATTCCCCCAGCAAGGGTAAATCAGCTGTATTACGGGGGTATTAAAGGACTTAATTATGAGGATCGGAAAATATAAAAAATACAGAGAAAAGTTACTTGTGTTGTTTCTTTTAATAACATTTGAAAGACGGGGTAAAATCAGTTTCCCTGATAGCTCACAGGGGTAATAATATTGAAAAGGTTGGGAACCACTGATCTACAGGGTGTTTAGGAGTAGGCACCTTTCTTCGTCTGATGTGCGAAATTCCAAAAATGAAAAAAATAACATCTTGGTAATTTAATTCCGTTGATCCACGAGCTAGAATTAATTCCCTGTTCCAGTATTCCGTCCATGTTCCTTCCAAGTCGTGTTACTTTTAAAAGATCTTTTCAAGTGCCGAATTCAGTTGGGCTAATAAACAGCTAAATTCACCGCTAAGGAGTACAGATGAAAATGAGTCTTAAATGAACAGCTTAAAGTTTAAGTTACGTTGCAGCGAGAAAACAATTAAGACATTTTCTATTGTATTTGAAATTGTTATTTTCATCAACACTTCAGGTTGGAAAATGTAGTTTTTTCTGATGATTATTGTTCTAGGGTTCGTGACTAACTTCCAATCAACTTTTCCTAGAACTCGATCCTTGATTTTTTTTTATTGAAGAAAATAAAAATAGTACCGGGAGTTTTACCTCCGGGTCTTTTTCCTCCCGGCCGACACTAGCTTACTTAAGCTTAAGTATTTGTCTTTCATAAAGCCGATGATATGACAGGTTTTGTCTATTGAGACTTTAGTATTATTGTAACATGTTTGTTTATTTTAAAATTTCATTTAATTTTATTCACGT
>LGAG01000259.1:219665-242539 GCA_001278395.1 Lerema accius
CAAATGAGTTTTGTAGTAAAAAAGAATGTACTTATCAAATGATAACTTTTCCCGGTACATTGCTCAACAGGCCGTGCTCTGTGACATAGGTACGTCAAATCGTAAAAAAACGAAAAAAAAACTTCATTTTTTTGTTCTAAAGACTCAGTGTGTACCTACATTTTTTGGTCT
Source organism: Lerema accius (assembly GCA_001278395.1). Classification (NCBI taxonomy): domain Eukaryota; kingdom Metazoa; phylum Arthropoda; class Insecta; order Lepidoptera; family Hesperiidae; genus Lerema; species Lerema accius. The sequence continues at coordinate 219,837 of LGAG01000259.1, forward strand.
AAACAATTAGTGGCATTGGATATATCTCTTTCGAGCATACCTACTAGTTAACTAATATAGAATAGACCAAGCTTCTGTTTTGAGAAAAATCGGGTTTAGTGGTTTTGGGAAAATTTATTCGTCCTTAAGTCACCCATAGATAAACAAATAAGTCACTAACACAAAGCATCTGCCCGCTCCGGGAATCAAACCAGTACTGAGTTCTTTAAACTCGTACACGGTAACTAGGTAGAATACGGCATGATGCATCCAATCTATTAGGCGGCTTAAAAGAAAAATATACTCAAGATATTAAAAAGAAAAATCTCAAGCAAATCCCCGTCTGATAGTTGAACGGACAAAAGAAAATAAAATGGAAACCGCGCCACGGCGAATACAAATCGAACTATCGGATTTATTTTTCTTCCGCCAGCGCTAGAACAAGATCTTTTATAGGATTTACTAGAAAATTTTCACTTTTATTTCTTAGACAATAAAGTCAATAATATAGATTTGTTTTTCAACTAGAGGACCAGGCAGACGTTGTTCTGCCAAATATTTTGACTCTTAATAGTCTAGTTCAGTGGGCAAACTTTTTAATTACGTGTCAAAGAAAGGAAAAAAAAGTAATTCATTCGGTGGGCCGGATTATTGTTATTTTTTTTATATAAGATAAGGTGGGGTAAGACTAACACACGGGGCAAGACTAACACTGTCTATTATCTCGATACGTATGGCTTAAATACGAAATTCTTCCAGTCTGTAAGATAGAACAAACGTAAATGTTCTCGGCTAAAACACACACATGTCGTTTCTTCAAGTGCATATCGAGATAATAGACAGTGTTAGTCTTGCCCCGTGTGTTAGTCTTACCCCACCTTACCTTAATGTCATTTGGCGTTCACGCTATTTTACATTTTATCCAACTAACAGTCAAACAGTTCTACTAGAAGTTTGACACGATGTCCATGGACGGCAGGGATTGGTGGCACTGCTAGCTCAATGCGTTTCTTAACTGCCTATTCAATCACTACCATAATATTTGTAGGAATTTAAATGTTAAATAATTAGGAAAAAATATTTTTTTTTTTCAAAAATCGGGATAAAAACTTAATTTTTTTTTAAATTTCTTTTTTCTGAAAAAAATAAAACATCTTTGATATATGTATATGTCTTTCACTAATAAATTAGATATATTTGCAGTGAGTAAAGTCTGCTTAATATTTAATTAACTAATAACGATATTTCGTAAGTGCTTAAACTAATAACGAAACTAATAAATATTGTATATACAAATCTTAAAATATATTACTTTTGCTAATGAATTAAGTTAGGAATGTAATTAGAATTTCGAGTTTGCTATTTTCTGCCGATTCCAAGAAATTGTAGATTACGATAACGTAACTAAAATAAATCGATTATTTAAACAAAAAGTCAGCAAACGGTTATTAATATTTCTTGTAACTGATAAAGGAGCATTATTAAAATGGCGGCATTACTATATCTCTAATATTTTATTTATTTTGCCTGGTCTCTTGAAGTATCTCGACATGAGCACCAACTGCCGGGTCTAACTGTGGCTCGAAACCATACTCGGTCCCTCTAAAATACCACACAAAAATACAAATTGCAATTATTCCCGGCATGGCATTTAGAAGATGTTTAGTGACAAACACACGTACTCTGTCTTTTTATATGTATATTAAGATTATAAGGAGTTTGTCTGTCTGTATCCTACTCCCCAATTGTTAATTCCAGATCAGGAATGATGCGAATTCCGTGCGATTCCGGCCAGCTTAAATAAAAAGTTCCGATAGATATCTTTTGTCGTTAAAAATAAATGACATCAATGCCATTTTAAACTTCACTATCATTCAATAAAAAAATCCTCAAACGATTTGAAATAAAGTGAATAAGGCTTACTAACATTACGCTTGCAAACTATCGTATTCTTACAATTTTCTTTTCGAGATAAAAAGGTGCATTCTCCAAGTCCTTTTCAAAGAATTGTGCGAGGAATTATTCCTGCTTGCCAAGTGACACCATGTTGTGGAGAAAATCGGGATAAATACTTTAAATTGTTGATTGATTAATGGACGATCAAATCATTGTTACTATGCTGCATTAGTTGAAGTATGACGAATAATTCAGAAGATTAGTTGAGTCAAGTATGGTTTAGGACCATATTTAGGCTTAGAGATACTTCAAGGAACCAGCCAAATTATGACAGTTATTAAAACGCCGTCATACCAAAAGTTGTCCATTGTGATGAGAATTTATTAAAGGTATACAAAGATTTATGCTTGGAAGCACCTGAAGTTGGAAACTAATAGAACAACCAAACTATAACAGATAAATACTTTACTAAATAATATATCAATACTGCCCAGTCCTGCCCAAAGGAACCTGTAATCGGGATAAAATCCTATTCCTGGATGCAAACTATCTCTGTGCCAAGTTTCAGTTTAATCCGTTCAACGGTTAGAGCGTGTAGGACTTACAAACATCCAACTATCCAACCATATTTACAAACTTATTAGTAGGATTCATACAAAAACAGCGATTACATACTAATCATCACTTGCTACGGTGAAGGAAAACATCGTGAGGAAACTTGCACACCTGAGAGTTCTCCATGAAGTTCTCAAAGGTGTGTGAAGTATGCCAACCAGCACTAGGCCAGCGTGGTGAACTATGGCCTGTACCCCTCACACTGTGAGAGGAGACCCGAGCCCAGCAGTAGGACAGTTATGGGTTGCAATGATACACAAACAGGGTAACTACAAGTCCAACCTTCATAAACCTTGTTGCTTGGTCACTCTTTTCCCGGTGTTCAGTTAAAGCTGATATTTGAAATTCCGCCATAGAGTTTGTCTCTCTCAATACTAAATCGGAACATCTGTCGATGGCTGGTATAAGAATTGTGTTTCAGTTAGATCTTTTTATCTCTTTTCTTGAATTCGATTTAAAGAAGATATTGCTGTGGAATTTGAAGTCCAAATAACCGATGAGTTTCTTCAGCTGGTCTGAGTGGAGACGTGTTATTTCTGTAATGATTACATGGTTAATAAATAATTAATGATAATGCTATGTGACGGGTAATTAGTAGTTTTGACAACCCCCTAGCCTAGTTAGTAGTTACCCTGCGATGCGAGGGGTCCCAGGTTCGATTCCCGGCCGGGGCAGATATTTATGTGACAGGTAAATGTTTGTTCTCGGGTCATGGGTGTTAGTGATGTGTTATTTGTGTTGTCCATGCTACCCGCGACACAGGAAATCCTACTGCGGGGGTATGAGTGTGTTAGCGTTTAGTATAACTTGCTACCCCTTTTATCCCTTGCTAACCCCTTATCGTTATATATTCTCAGTAACTGCAACATTAAATGTACCTTACATACCGTATTTTGCACTTCTTTCTGCTCTTACTTAATACTTACGTAGTTCTCTAATAGTTGAAATAACAGTAGCAGCCCTAAAACCAAAACTTAAGTAAGTACTAAAAGGTGACCTTTTCAAAGCATAAGTTTCAGAGCATCTTATAAATCTCAGTCGTCAGATACGTCTACCACGAGAGTAAACTAACCGAGATCCGGTCTGTATCCGTCACCTGATTGTAATTCACGCGGCGTCTCCGATAAGAGGGCATGTCGGACGTGCGCTCCGGCAGTCACGTGATATTTTCAAGAAATACCTTTTAAGTGTATCTTTTACTGACTTGCCGCTGCTTTTGCTCACTTATTTCTTTATTAACTCACAGTAATTGACCACTGAGCCTTTATCAGTGGACCTGGAAGCATTATGCGTTGTACCCAAATTCATTGTGTCGAGATGCATAGAAAGAATTTTTAGATATTTCTTCCCCTAGAGGGTTAAAAAGAAAGGGAAACGTTTGGGATTAAGTACTTTTAAGCAACTATAAGCTGCATTAAAATCCACACTCAAAAGTTGATATAAATCGCCCCTAAACATCAGTCGGAGTTTAAATATAGACTTAAACAAGTTCTCCTTTCAAGAGCTCATGTGTGTTGTTAAATTCGGGCCTTATTCTAGACGTAACCAGCTCTGGAGCTTAACAATAAACAAGTTAGTGTGCGAGCTAGCTGGCCTCTTTGTAACATCTATCCAAATCGAATTACACTCCGGAGAAGTGCCTGGGGCTGCCCTGTGGTGGGACTTTTCGAGTGCCAGGAGTTATAAGAGGTAGAAGGTTAGTCAACTTTGACGAGTTTATTCGTGATGTTGTTGAAAAAAGTGAGAAAATCTTCATTCAGCTTAGTGGTGAAAAGGCAGGCGATTCGTAAAGATTTTAATTTCAATGGTATAATTGTGATTCTGTAAAATCTTTCTGGCTAGTTACAACTCTTTTTTGAGACAGCCAAACGACTCATAATATTCTTCTTGTAAATTCAAAGCCAGCAATTTATTTCTTCTTTCTTTTTCCATCCCTTTTCGCAAGCAGCCAAGTGACATAATCATGAGGAAATTCCACATAGGTACATTTTAATTAGAACAAAAATTATTATAGTTAGGAATGGGTAAAATTTTTGATACAACTAAATATATATGTGAAACGATTCAACCTCGCTATATCTTATACATTGCACCATGCTCGTGTTTATCCTAACACTTGTAACTTTATTTTCATTATAATAGGTACTTGGCCGGCCGTTTGCAAACCCTGTTGTTAATTTAAGTTTACCGCCGAAACTTGGCGCTAGTAGTTATGGTAAGACTACAGTAGTTTAATTTTATTTAACGGCTTGTTGATAAGGTCCCTTACCAGTCAGTAACAACTAGAATAGTTGTCACTGACATTACTAAGTTTTAGTTTCAGTTGTTCATTGGAGGAATAGGAAACTTTTCGTCTGAGTGTTCAAATATGTACCTAATCTACCTAGGAGCAATTACCACACGGATTAAATCATCTATTTACGGGGGCGACAAAGAACCTAATTATAAAGGTCGTGAAATCAAAAATACAGAAAAAAGTGACTTGTAATGTTTCGTTTCATCATTTTAAAGACGTGGTAAAATCTGTGTTCCTTATAGGTGACAGGTGTAACAATATTGAAAAGGTTAGGAACCCCTACTTTAGAGAATCGAAAGGATGTGATATGCCTTAGCATAGGGATGCTTCCGTGCCATGAGGTTCAGGTTTCCTTTTTCATTCAATCTCTGTTCGGGAGACGACAGCCACAACCGCTTTCATGCTTGGTCTTAAATATTAAATTCCATAATTTGGTTATCGCAAACAGGAAGTTCAATTTTAATTTATCGGAGCTTCAAAGCAGTTTCTCTAACGAAGCCACTGCTGTTGTAGGGCCAAATTGATTTTACGGCGAAGTCACAGTTGATAATTGGGCTTCTCAGAGCCTGATAGTAATTGGTTTATGTTTTGTAAAGGTCTCCATTGAAGATGTGGAAAAGGAAACCAATTAAATTTGAATTGTGATGGTAAATATTTGTAGGTCCAGTTTTGCGTTGTATTTGAGAGTTAATTAGGGTTCTTGTATGTAAGTAGATGACAAATGAGGAGAATTGTAAATGGTCGTCATCCGTAACATGAAAGACATCATTGACTTAAGAAGGAAAGTAAAGTAAATTCTGCGACTACTTGGTACGACTTTCTCGGTTACAGCTACTCAATTTGGTACAAAAATAATATCGCGTGCCATTTTCCCGTATGTCCTTGATCTATATTTCGTTCGGAAGCCGAGCAAGAAACATCGTATCGATATCCGAGCGAATCGTGCCTGAAAAAATTGAGAAAAACTGGCCAAAGACGAATCGGATTCCCGTTGGGTTCAGTAATGCTATAAAATGTGCTATTTCTTTAAGTATAACAAATTTGAAGGTTTTATTTCCCGACTGCGCGAGATATGGATGTATATCTAGTTCTTTAACAGGTTTTATAGCATAAACGGCTTAAAAGATTCCAACATGTGAGATGACATTGGATTCGTCTCCATTATGGATCTACTAGTTGTCTACATTCCAAACACGAAATGAATAATTTGAATTATAAAATACACACTTGTTTTCGGATAAACAAAGCAAACAGACCAAAGGTTCTCGTTTATCTTCGAAACCCTGTCAAGGAAACTCAAAGAAAGTGCGTACACATAAACAATGTTTTTGAAACTTGGCCAATCAATCGGCAATTTGCAAGAAAACCTCAGTAACTATTTGAGTCCTCAAAAACAAGTTTGACGTAACGACAGAACGATGGAGCAGTGATGTGACCTCCAACAAATGTCACTTTGATTGTATTTAGACCTGAGTTTTCTCCACGAAGCTCGAAGTGGGTCAGAACTGTAGTTACTGGACCCGCTATGTGAAAATGGAGAAGAAAAGGCCTCCGTACAATGGATAATAATCGCCGCTATGTTTTTTCTTGCGGAATTTTTTTGAGGTCCGAAAAAATGTTTCTATCTCGAGTTTGGTGGCATGAATATTTCAGGGTTATCGCGACAGGATTCTTCTTATTTTATATGCGAATGTGTAATAGTTTTTGTATATTTTTTGCCCAAGACACTCCGATACATTAGTAGTTCTCGACCTTCCTCGGCAAAAGTAATCAAATCTCGATTACTTTTTTCAAAATAAGGAAAGTCCATTTAAGGCGTAACTATACTATATCAGCACTAACTTTCGCGGACCTTTACCTAATGAACTACTAATAATATTCGCATTAACACCTGTCACTAACAGGACCTACTAACCAACTAACGGTCCTATAGTCCTACTCGAGGTTTGTCACGATGTCCATAAGCAGCATTGTATGGTGGTACTGCTAGCTCGTTGTCTATTCTCTTCCCTTAAAAAAACATCTTCCCTTTACTCATGCAAGAACAACTTCAGTTAACGCCATTTTCCTATCCAAGATTTTGTTAACTAGCCCATTTTATCCCATGAGGAAATTCCCCACAAAAGCATTGTGATTCTAAAGTAAATGTAGGAACAGCGGGTACATATCATGTAGTTTTATAGGAGCATGTAAAAGAAAACAGCACCGAGGCAGTAAATTCGATTTGGATGGAAGTTAGCGACAGATAGCGCTTGGTCCAAGTTAAATGTCTTTAAAATGTTGTTTGGGTAATTTTTCCCAAAAGCGGAAACAAAATTGAATTTGAGATTTCTCCCGAAAGGCTCAAAAGAATGAAGAGAGTCACAGAATGCGTGTAATATTTCCAGCTCAAACTGATGATGAAGGCATTAACATCACGACCCATAACTGTCCCATTGCCGGACTCGGGTCTCCACTCACATTGTAAATGGTACAGGCTAGTCCACCATTCTGGACAAGTGTGTTTGGCAGACTTCACACACGTTTGAGCACTTTATAGAGAACTCTCAGGTGTGCAGGTTTCCTAACGATATTTCCCTTTAGCAGTACCATCTTTGATGGAGTCTCTCTCTTCAGTCGTGCCTCACTACTGAGGATAGCGATTCTGATGCTAGCACTATGTTGATCGCCCGTCTCCATCCTTGGCGACCATTGGCTTGGTGGAGTGCCGTGCTTATTGGTATCTCCAGATTTTTTGATACCTGGTCTTACCTGGTGATACCATCTTGTGGGGCTGCGGCCTCTAGGTCTCTTGCCCTCAATTTTGCCCGTCACCATGAGTTTCTCCATACTACTACTTTGATGGAGTACTACTACCAAATCGCTAAACGCTATCGCTTATCCCCCAATCCGGTAGAAACCGGTTAACACCAGATAGAAGTGGTGATTTAACTCCCAGCACATGCCTTGAAGGTTTTTGTTTGTCGGTGCTACTAGCTCGCGTTTATCCTTACAGTTGAATGTTTAAGACCATTGTTGGAAACTGAGGCAGCAATCTCGCGTTTATTTTAAAGATTCTTGCAATGCCTAGCTTTCTTTCTTGGTAAGGGTACGGTTTGAATGTGAGCGATAATGTAATAATAAAATTAAAAAAAAATAATTTAAAATAATTTAATCATGTAGGTATCATCAATGATATACTTATGCGTGCCAAACATTTTTTTTTGAATGTACATAAAAATCTATATTATATCTATATTCAATGGTTAGGTATAATACATTTTTGGTCACCTTCGCGAACATATCTTTTTCGTTATTTTATAAATAAAGTGAAATAAAATATAAAACTTAAATATATCCGTGACGTCATTTCGGCACTAGAGAATTTAAAGTAATGGACATACATACATACGCTTGAAAAACATTACCCTCCTTTTCAGTCGGTTAAACAGGGGTAAAGGTTTGTAGCATATCGCTTACCGCTCGCGATACGACCCATCCATCAAAAAGCAAGTTTGTTCGTGCCTTAATAACTTTTGCGAGTAAATCTCTTTTACAGTAGCTGAAGATAAGAAAGTTTTTTATCTTTTCTAGTAACTACTAGAGAAGAACAGATAGATTAAAATGTGGCTTCATGCAAGACTAGTAATGACTGGATTGCTCTTCAAATATTGTCTTTAAATTGATACTACCCAAGTAGGTAGTATCTAATGTTTGTAACCAAAGAAAAGCTTATTTTTATATTGGGCAAGTATTATTATTTAAAAACGAGGCTCTCAAAATTCGATTTTTTTTATAGTTTTGCCATCTTTTTTAACAATTTATTTATCACTGGTTCCAAAAATTTATTTACATATTTAATTTAAGGCAGCGAGCGGTTGTAAGTATATAAAAACTGCCGTTGGTTTTGACCTTTCGAATTTCGTCCTTTAGAAAGTTACCCCCTATAGTAAAATTCTGGACAATCTTTGCTATTGGTATCTATCGTTAAAGATAAATCACTAATCCAATTCGGAGGCCTTCGGGTTATTTCTAACAAGCATAATAAAAAATATTTCTCACAACATATTTAACTTTATTTGTTTTCGGCTGTAAAAAAAAAAACTATAAAACCCTCCTAAAACCCTTTTGACATACCACGGTCTGTAGGCAGATGGGCAGATGGCCTAACCCTTCAATAACGACGGGTCAAAATTGACACTTCAAAATAAATTTCGCTAATCCCCGCGCAGTAAAACATCTGCGATGCTTTACATATTCATTTTAATATCGTACACTTGAGACGGGATTTCATTTGAATGCAATAATCCTCAATGGATGTTTTGACCCATTGGTATTGAAAAGCTCCCTTGAATCTATTTTTCTAAAAATCGTCTTTATGTCTATGGGAATAAGGTTTAGTGGTTCAGTATTTTGTTCCAGTGTTAACTAAATAGACAATGCTCTCGTGTCAATCAAATTACTGTCATATGTGTATAAGGATAAGGCTGAATGTTTAAATAGAATTTATTTGGTCTTAGATACGTTTAACATCTGCCGTATGTTACATTATGTCCGATTTTTATCGTAAAAAGTATGTTAGGGTTAGGTTTTACTCTGTTAAGGGCGTAGCATGTAAAAAATTAATGCGTAGAGAGAATACTAACAATATTAGGTATTAAAATTTATCGAATACCTAAGTAAAAAGGCCTTTCAGACCTTTTTCATTAGATTTGAATATATGAGTAATAATAGTGAAGTATGTGTCGAACGGTAAATCAAAAGTTTGTGGACTCATACGTATTATACGTATACTCCAATTTTGTGTTAGAGGAACATGCCATAGTCCACCACGCCGGCCAAGTGCAGATTGGCAGACTTCCCACACCTTTAAGAACTTTATGGAGAACTCTCAAGTGTGCAGGTTTCCTCACAATGTTTCTCTTTACCGTAGCAAGTGATAATAAGTATCTAATACACACATAACTTTTTGAATTAGAGGTGCGTGCCATGGGGTTTGAACCCAGGAACTCCCGTTTGGGAAACCAACGTTTAAACTATTAAGCTATCACTGCTATCAATGATATGAATAATACTGACACTTCTAAGAATATTGTAAGAAGCTTGACTGAAATCCTTACTACCTACCACCAATCTTCGAAGTTAAGAGGGTAGTTCAGCGATCTTTTAAATCTTAGCGCCTTAGTTTTATCTTTTATACAGATGCCGCCACTTTTCTCAAGAATAAATGAGTCTTATTTTCATTTTATTCCCAATTATTTCACATACAAAACATTTAAATGGCATTCCCTTGAAATAAATGTACTTTAATTTAACTTACGTATACTTCACAAAAACTCTCCACAACGAATTAGGGAAACATAAATTAACTTTGAAAGTAGCAATTGTGTTCGTAAGACTTTTGACCCGATAAAATATAATAGCTACTTAATTATGTATGCGCCATAGCCTCACTTCCAAATCTAGGGTATTAATATTTAAATCTCAAAAACTCATTAAAAATAACACTTGAAAGTTATAATCGTTAGAAGTCGACCGCGGGCCAATCCGACCCGAGAACTTTAGATTAAACTTGTCGTAGCAATGGAGGGTTTCTTTGGAAGTTTCGAGAAAAATTGCGTTAGGCAGAATTCTGTATACGTCTTAATTTAAAGTACCGTGGCTTTCGACTTACATAATTCAAAATGTTTGCTTAGGGAGTCCGAGTTTTGGTGCATTTGTCCCTGAAATGGACGTTTAAAACCGCCAACTTTTAGTACCTTGTTACGTAAGTTACTTTATATTAGCTACTAGTGGACCCGCCCTCGCTTCGCTTCGGGAAACCTATGCCGCAATAAAAGTTAACTTAATACATCAGCTATCCGCCAGTGAGTCCCTTCAAAATCGGTCTAGCCGTTTCAGAGATTAGCCGGATCAAACAGACAGACAGACAAATTTTTTTTTAAATGTTATTTTGATATGTGTACCGAGTATAATACGTAGGTACCTATGCATTGAGTAAAAAGTTATTTTATTATTACAGACACTTTAATTTTATTATTAGAATATAGTATCTAGATAATCCTGATTATGCTTCAGTATGAATTGAAAAAAAAATTAAGTGTTTCACTGCCTCTCATATGCCACGAAACGAATGGTATAAAGTGAAAATTTTCATATAAATATTTTATTAACAATACAGATACCTGAAAACATCCATGGAAATACTTTATTGAACATTTTAATTGATACAAATTGACTTTTGATTGATTCTCAGAGGTCCTGCGATGTCGTTTATTACTCGTCCGATCGTTTCTGTTTCTGTTTCTGAATGCTGTCAACTGTTTGATATGAGTTTTATTTATAGGCAATTCATTTACGATTCACTTTAATTTTTCAGTCGCTGATTATATTCTGTCAAATTAATTTTTTAATGTTTATAGCCCAGACCTAAAAATATTGATATAGACGCAGTCTTCAGATCAAAAAAGCGTAGTAAAAAAACATGATGATAATAGATAATAACAAATGATTGAACATTACGCTAAGATGAATAAGGTGAGGAGCAATAATTAAATGTATTGCGACAACGGCAAAATTACGCGGGCGGAGCCACCGGCGATTGCTAGTAGGTAATAATAAACAGGATAATAATTAATTTATAAATTACTGGAAGAACACAGAAACGCACCCTCAATTAAAACCATTTTATTGAAAGAAACAATGAAATACTTCGGATATTATACCATACTTTTACGATATAATTGGTCAATTAAATTAGAATTCAATAATTGTCCATCTGAAGACCCGAGGATATTAATTAACGAGCGCAGTAATTATATTTAAATAATTGTAGCAATTTATTTTTATCGGCTTCGAAGAGCTTTCGGCTACGTATTTGTAAAGAATGTTAAAAGAATATGACAATCTAATTACACGTAAATTACGAGTACATTGTCCCTTTATAATAGTTATCTATTCTATACTTTATTGTAGGTCAAAATATTAGTACTTATACTAAATCATAATCTATGTATATGTTTCATAAAGCCGATGATATGATAAGTATTGTCTAACGAGACTTCAGGAACTTTATTAAAATTATGTAAATTATTTTTTCTTAATTTTTATAATTTTATTGTTATAGTAAATTTTGATGTTCGGTAAGTAGCTATTAGTTCCTAAGACGAAATAAATGTTTTGAACTTGAATTTCGATCCAGGTAATGAAGTTTAAAACATCCATTTCTAGCTTAGGAAACCAAAAAACTGACATGCTTTTATATCCACTGTATATCCACTATTTCTGGGCGTACTTTATTCGCAACTTAGCGTATTTGTGAATTTGACATTTTACGAAATACGATTTCCGAATTTGACATTTTTCTAAACAGACATTAAATGAATGTGTCATTTTCCAAATATGATGTTTTAGGACACTAACTGGAAGGCTTGGGAATTGAACAATAAACCCTTTCATTTCAGAGATCCTACTAATATTATAAATGTGAAAGTTTGTAAAGATATTTGGATAGGTATTTGTCCCTCCTTCACTAACCGTAACCGTCTAACCGTTGAACGTATTAAGCTGAAACTTGCTACACAGATAGGTTCCATCCAGGAATAGGATACCTTTTATCCCGATTGTAGGTTCCCTTGGGAAAAAACCCATATTTTTTAAAAGTACTCTTCTGCGGGCGAAGCCGTGGGCGACGTCTTGTATAACATAAGCTTGGTCTTCACTTACGAACAACACAATTCAAATTTAATTAGGGTTAGTCGTCGTATTAAGGGACTAAGCTTAAATTTTAAACCGTTTTATTATTAAAATTTATAAAGGTATATGGCAAAACAAACGGACCCGAGTTTTATGGTTACGGTGATCATAATGTGACATAAAATACACGTCCCTTTATTTTTAAATTGAATTATGTATTTACATAATTTTGGCACGACATCACAATTTTACAACCTCGCAAATTCTATACTGATAACGGAATTGTTAGGTCGAATTTGTTTTAGCAGTTTTATTTGAAAATTTTAATGTGGGTTTGTAAAAGGTGTTATTTTGTCTTCCATTTGTTATAAAGTCATTTCTAACATAAAGAAAGATAGATTCTATCTCGATTGTATGTTCCTTTTAATGATGCGAGCTTTTCACATGTGTGACTGAATAATCAACGGTGGAACGGATTTGATTTAAACTTGGCATATAGACATAGTATGTTGGTCATAACATCTTCCTAAAATCACGTACCTTTGAGATGAATCTAACATCTTTACTGAAACTTTTCCGAGGGCGTTGCATTTGTCGACCGCAGCTCGCTCGCGTAATTTTTCCAATTTCGCAATATTTTTTATTACTGCTCCTTTCCTTAACATCACAGCGTGATGTTATATAGCCAATAGCCTACCTCGATAAATGGACTATCTTACACTAAAATAATTTTTCAAATCGGTCCAGTTGTTCCTGAGATTTGCGCGTTCAAACAAACTCTTTAGCTTTAGTTAGTATAGATTTAGTACAAACTAGTAGGCATGCGATACCCGCGTTATTTTGTGTCTATCGCTTGTAGTTCACCGCCGATTATAGAACGCCTTACATTGAGCAAGGTAGGGTATAAACGTATAATGCGCTGCTTTGTATGCAAAAGTTTTAGTACCTTAGTAAGTGTGAATTTTATTACCTGTTTTAAAGGGTAAAACGTTTTAAAATGTATCATGTATTACTTGATAAGGTAATTTAAAATGTTGCTATGGTTATGTTCTCAGACCAATAAATATAATAGACTCAGTGTTCAGAATAAAAAAGTGAGGTGTATGTCACCGAGCACGGTCTGCCGAACAATGAACCGGGAATCGTTATCATTTATTATGAACGATATGTTTTTCCTTACTACGCTTTTTTGTTCCGAAGACTGCGTCACGTAATTTTTCTGTGGTTATTTTAAGTCAATATGTAAGTACGAATATGTTCCTAAATATTTCAAGGTAATTTTTGTCCAAAGAAAATTTTTACCCACAAGAATCCCCTACAAGTCTATCACATACAATATTTGTACATACAGGGATCCTCCAAGTACTTCAAGTATCAAACCAAGTTTAAATAATTAGTACCTACTTTTGTTTTTGAACAATGGTGATTTAGGGAAATTAAACTTTGAACCCCAAAATTCCACCCAACTAAGAAAATGCTTAGGAGGCATAAGCTATTGCACCTAATTCTCATTACCAACTCCTTAGGAGTTTCATGTCCTTTTTCTTATCGCTCACGCGTGTAACATAGACGCAATTTTACAGTCTTTTCATTGTCTGTAACAACTGTTATCTAGCATTACTCCAATCCTATGACGTCATATACCTTTATCACCATGTCAAGTGGCTAACATTTCCGCCAAATTGCCCTTTGTCATTCCCATAAAACTCCTGAGGGGTCGAAACATCCCTTATGCCTTATCATTCGCATCTTAGATTCTAACATCTATTATTTTTTATTAATGACTTATTTTATTTTCTTTTCAGTTTAGTATACAATAAATTTTCAGTCTTATTACTATGGGGTAAAGGTGTAAATCGCTTGTAACCTCAGTCTTGTCCCCTACAAATTCATAGGGGTCATTCGTTTTTGATGACTGTTTGTTCAGTTGATAGATAAGGCGGAACCCAACAGTATCTAGCGTTATCGGAAAGTGATGTATCGTTTATTGATATTTTCGACTCTGTTATTGACAATTGGTTAGTGAGGGGATTGTGAATTGGGGTACTTGATTTGATTTATGTTTTATGGATACTTGTATTAAAAAAAAGCAACATAATGTCCCTCTTTATGACGAATTCAAAGACATCTGACACGTAAAAATCCTTTAAAAATGTTTGTGCTGTAGAAACTGCCAGAGAAATAAACCCTAACACAGTTATACCTACGCAGTAGGATTCCCTGTGTCGCGGGCAGCATACACTAATAACACATCACTAACCATGACCCGAGAACAAACATTTGTCTGTCACATAGTTACCTGCCATGGCCGGGAATCGAACCAGGACCCCTCGCTTCGCAGGCAGAGTCAGTACCAACTAGGTTATGGGGTCGTGAAATGGGCATACCGACGAAAGTATAGTTCGTTTTTTTTTACTTATCTTACTTTTAAAAACATTCATTTTCAGAGCCGTTTTTGCGAATGTTTAAGCATTTTATTTAATTGAAGTGATAAAGTCACTTAAACGTTATTGGAAAATGTGTCATATCCCTTATAAAGTTTACGCAAACCTGCGTGCTAAATTGGACAAGTAAAAAAAAAGTACTACATACGCTCGAAAACATAACCCTCCTACTGATAGAGTCGGGTAAATGTAAATAAAGCCTGTCACAAGCCACGTTTATAAGCTAGCATTGTGTAGCTCATTTTAATATCAAAGTACCTCATAAGGAAGACTGTATTTGACGTCAGAGAATGAATCCTTGTGCGGGGTAACTAACGATTTCAAAGAGAACACGGTAATTTGCTACTGAGACACACGGCTGGGAAGATTGGTGAGCTATTTGAGGGTAGTAAGGTAAGCTAGTTGGTCTAGAAAAATAATTTCGATATGATGTTCTATTTTTATGGCGGTTCAAGAAAATCTGCTTTCTGTATTTAAAATTCAATTATATATTTTTCTCTATTTTGCGGGTAGCTTCATATATGTAGGTAGAGCTATACGTAAGTAAACTTTTGCGTAATAATTTTTTAATGCATTCCGGCTCCATTATAAACATTTACTTATTTATAATAATGTATTTATTGATATACGAGTACATTACTTTTACGACTTCCGCTCAACTATGAAACTTTTTATCTATTTGCAAAGGAAACTGTTACCAAAACTTATTATTTCTGCATTTAAGCATTAATAAATCATTAAATTATATAAAGTCGTTATATTATCTTAATATTAAAAAATAAATATGCTAACTTGAACTATTACCGCTTAATGACTTACATTTTTATTAACAATTTTATTGCAATAGATCTGTTTCATAGTTGCCTACTCTTCAGAGCCGTGTGTCACCTACAGAAGCCCAACACAAATGCGTTCACTGAATTATGTATCAAAGAGATCTTAAAAGGTTTAATCTTCGATAAGATTAAATGTATTCGGCCCGCCATTGGGGATTTAGCCCTAATACCTCTATAATGAACTAAAGGGTTTGTACAACGAATAATTATTATAACAAATAACTTTAAAATCTTCAAACTTTATAAAACTCAGGCAAAATCACGAGGAACGGTAAAAAAAATACATTTTTACTCGAAATGTTGAGTTGCACAGACCATTCTTTTATACTTTGTTTGGTAGTTCTTGGGTCTTCGATTACAATATCTTATACATCTTATAACTAATGTAGATATCTCTAATCTATTGTTTGACAAATGAGCTATGGTTGAATTTTGACCACAGCGCGGGTTCTTCCGTATAATGTTAATGTAACAAAATTAAGTAATAAATATATCTAGCTACTATCTAATCTCTTTGACGTATTCATTTACACCCGACTGTACAAATTGCTTTCCGTATCGTGAAGGGTGCATTTATTAATGAGATACTTTTTATTACATACATTTTAGTAGTATGCATTTCCGTTGAACATTTAAAAAATGATAAAATGTATTTTTTTTAAGTTTTAATTATAACTGGCATGAGAGAAAGAGAAAAGTAAATCAGGTTTGTTACATACTAACTGTTCCAGAAAGGTATATCTGCTCCGGTCGGGTATCAAACCTGGGACCCCTCGCTTCGCAGGCAGACTAACCAACTAGGATACGGGGTCGTCGTTATTAGTAGTAGTTTTTGTTTTTCTATTATTATTACTAGTCTACAATTTAAGTAGGTAGGTATAAGTATAGTAACATTTATGAGTCACTAAAAGCTATATTTACACCTTGTTGTAGCTAAAAGTTAAATTAAATGCACCCCCGAAGGGTGCAGTTTAATTTATGCCCTAGTAGCTTATAAGGTGTGAGGGGTGGTTCGACTGAACCACTCCCAAATACGTTAGGGGTAGTTTATTAGTATTTGAAGTTGAAATGGCATATTGCCTTTATTTTGCCATGTTAAAGGAATTCCTTGTTCAACACAATAAAACACTACATAATATCTTTATCCTAGCAAAAAATGTGGCAAAAATACGCCATTGAAATGAGGATTAAGTATTCTTGTCTAAAATAAATTGTTTAATTAAATTAGCATCTTATCGATTTCTGTGATAATAAGTTTAAAATCATGATACCTACTTTTAATCTTTTTAATCTTTTTTATCTTTTATCTTTATAATCTACTATGTATCTATCTTCGAATAACAATATTACTAATGCACAGTTTTCGTGAGCAACGCATCAGTAATTAATTTGTAACTGAGATACGTAGTTGACACTGGCCACGTAAACAAAAAAGAAAAAAAAGGAAGACATGTCCATTTATTGCATTCTTTACAATTCAAACACATTTCCTCATTCCCTCGTTTCAAAATACAGTGGTTATAATCCTCTAAATATCATTTTACACGACCAATTACAGCTATAGTGAATAACTTTATGGCCAATATCGATGGCATAACTATAAAAGTATACGTTAAAATAGAAAAGGGATCTTTTTCAAGCGGGGTATTGCGCCATTTGTTAACTCGAAATCGGGAGTTTCGATGAAATTGACCGTTTATAAAAATACTCTATAATATTATGGTATCTCTATCTGTTGTCGAATCTTGTGTTTTTTCTTCTGAAATTAGCTGAACTGTTTTTTTTTAAACTTAATACATATTATGGAGCTCTATGTTTTATTAATTTTTATTATCATAAAATCTTGAAATCGTTTGCTTGGTTTTATTATCTCTAGATTATTAAGACGTCATTTCTTAATTAGATAAGTTTAGTGTTGTTTGTCATGGGCAAGTATAGTAATAGTTATCATCTTCTGTTCCTCATTCATTAGCTATTTTATTAAATATTTCATTGAACATAGTTTTGAAGTGAAATCTGACTAAACGTACGTACCGTGCGAATTGATCCAGATAAATGAGGATACTCCCTGCAAAGCAACGGAAATACATTCTACGATATAATTGATTTTATAACTGTTTGTGTGTGTCCTTATTGCTCTCTAGGGGATTTTTCTGATAGAAACAGTGAAATTGTTGAGATTTTTCGAGATTGCTAGTAAGGACAGAATTGTTTGTCGTATAGTTTTTTCTTTTCTGATTTTAATTGGTTTTTGGCTTCATAGGACTGTCTTTTAAAGTTCACAATTTGAAGATTGTTAACCAGATTGTTAATGAGTCTTTAAATGAAACAGGATTATATCTCTGGAATACAAGCCCTAATATTGTTAAATATATAATTTTTAAGAGTTTATTTTTTTAACTAGGGGACCCTAAAAATCGACTACATTTCATTATGTAGGTATGAATCTCAATTGGCGAATGTTATTCATATTAAATTTGGTACTGCACCTCCATAAATGTTTTTTTGAGCATTCTGTTTTTTTAGTTACATACTAGCAACATGCCCGCGATTAATGATTAGTGATATCTAGTTATTTACTTCTTAACTTTCTTTATATCGATTACACTCACCACCGTTTCAATTTGATAGGACATTATCAGTCTTCATATTCTATTCTAGTAGAGACCTAGCACAGTTTAACTAACTTAGGTACACGTATAAATACTACGTGTACTGTCATTAGTGCTCCGGACGTGTCAATGAGTGCATTAGGCATTAGTACATCAATTAATGTAACGTCTAAATTAACTACAATGAAAGCTGCGACAGTTGTGAAGATCATTTTAATTAGAAATTGTGTTTGTCACAACTTGTGTAATAATAGTGTGCAGTGTTTGTATATTGTTGTTGTAACTAGATATGTAAGAACCCTTCTATTATGTAAGATTTTCGGAGACGATTGAGCCGAATCTCATCAAATCTTTGCGAGAAAGTTGGAGAAAATTAATTGGAAAATAATAACAAATTAAGTAAAAATAGATGTAGAATAAGTCCTAACCATTTCCATTCGAAGCATAGTTTTTGTGGTATGAGGATAAAGATTTAGCCAAATCTCACGACATCTCACTATGGGGAAGATTAAAAAATCGTTAAAAACTCCTCACCTAATTAAAGAAAGTTTCTAGTACTCTTTCAAGATTGGATTCCATTATTAATGGTCCAATTTTTCGTTTCTTTGATTTCAATATTATACTAAAATCGAAAACAGAAATCAACTTGTAATAAGTTCCATAAGTAAGCCAATCTTACAATTATCAATTAAAATTACTACACGTAATAGATTTTACAACGGTAATACTACATTTATGGAGATTTTCCAAACGCGTTAACGGCCCCGGTTTGGGTGCCAAATATTTAATCTGTGTTCGAAGGACGAGAGCCAAATGTACCCATAAAATTATCGAATGACAGCAATACACGTCGTATTTTATGTGTGTTTGACGAAATACGGACACATTTTATTATAGGAGGTAGTTAATCCTGAAATATGGAGAGGGTAGTCGAATATTTTTTATGGCACCTTGCTTAGGTACTTAAATTACGTACTTCAAGTTAAGTGCATAGGTTAAGTGCAGTGTTTTAACGTTTCTTCTTCTATTAAAGCACTTTAAAGAAATGAGGGTAGATTCAAAAGATTTTCACCTCATAAATGTATTTGCTCGTAGCTACCTACAAGAATATTTTTTAATTTGAATTGGAAAATTACCATATTAGAATATGACCATACATTTATGATTTGCCATGTTATTCATGATTTGCTCCATGTTTGACTACCCATAACTTGTAAAGGGCTTAATCGATTTGAATATTTTTTTCAGTTAGAATTTGTGACTACAAAGTTTATGTAATAGAAAGTCTTTAGAACGTTAAATATTTTTTGACAGTTTTTTTAGATTACAGAACTACGTCTGAACCAGCTAGTGTTGAATAAAATAACTTAATATAGGTACTATTTTTAAGTTAACTAACATAATAAACTTAAGGTTATTTTTCATTCTCTTATTTCGCTGAACTTAACACGAAACTTCCATTGATCATAAACCGTATTACCATATAAAAGGTTAGTGTTAACTTCGAAACAGCAAGCTCATAAAGCAGTTTCCCAATCAACACGTTAAATAAAAACTTCACACCAGGGAGTCATAAAAAGTACTCATAAAAAGACCTAACTGCACTAGATAAACTTTCAAAGGAGTAAGATACGAAAATTACATGAAATAAAATAAATCTTCATTTAGTTTTAATCTTTGCGGAGATAGACAGACTATATTGCTGAAATATAAGCTTGAGTAGTGTTTTATCGTTCTTTTAAAGGAGGAACTCTGGTTCACTAAACTTCAGTTCTTGGTTTGACCTATATTGACTGACAGTAGATAATTATTTGCTATTATAATATAGATACTTACCATCGCAACCCATAACTGTCCCACTGCTGGGCTCAGGTCTCTTACACTCATTTATTGGCAGACTTCACACACATTTGAGAATTTATTATGGAGAACTCTGAGGTGCGCAGGTTTCCTCACGATGTTTTCCTTCAACGTAGCAAGTGATAATTAATATCTAATACCCTCATAACTTTTTAAATTAAAGTTGCGTGCCGTGGGCCCAGGAACTCTTGTTTGAGAGACTACTGTTCACACCACTAGGCTATCACTGCTTCAGAGGTTTGGGCTGTAGAGCATGCAAAAGAAACGGACACACATACATACAAACATACACACATACTCTTCTGGTGTCAATGAAAAACAACCAAGTTAAGTACAATACAACGTAATACTGGCAAATCAAATGATCACTATTAAGGGGTTGAATTGCAGAAACAAACTACAAAATAACGTTCAAAAACAAATTTAAGAACGAATGAAAAGACAATAACTTGAATGTTCTTGAATTATTCAGACAAAGCAGAGCGCTTGTAGCACTACTGAAACAAAATGACATAAAAACATTGTCTTACCTACGACGAGTAACTATTATAACTCGTTCTATGGTCGAAAACCGACCGTAACTCATATCATATTATGTATAGATCGTTAAGTACAGTTTTCATCAGTATGTTATATGGACTTTTAATAAGTATTACGTAACGCAATTTGGGGCGGGGGTTCTTGTTAAATGTTACGATGCGTTACACACGGGGGAAGGGGTTTTAAACAACGCGTTACGTAACATTTTTTTGTTCTTATTTTAAAACAAAAATATTCATTTTCAAATCAGTTTTTGTGAATATTTAAGTATATGTTGTGATAATTGAAGTGATGAAATCGTATATAATATTAAAATATGTAATTTCCGTTACAAGATTTTCGAAAAACTGTGTGCTGAATAGGATAAGTTAAAAAAAACTGTACAGTATAAAAAGTTAACAGGATTTTAACGTGTGAGATGTCATTGGTTTTTTTCTCTCCAATTTTTTAATCGGGTTTTTTGTTTTTCTATTTATAGTAACTTATTCTTAACTTCTCGTTTATCGCTTACCGCTTGTCAGTGGAGCAATTATATAAAACTAGGTCGCATGAAGGCGATTTATTCTCATAAAGAAACTTGTCCGTTTAGTCGTGTCATTATAATATTGAGCTAGATTTTACGGCTTTTCTCGCCTCCGTATAATATTGCTTTTTATTATGATGATCCCGTAACTTAGTAGGTTGTGTTAAGGTTCCGGGTTTGGTACCCGGCTGGGGTACAGAATGAGGAATTGGGATTATGTGACTACTAATATAATTTTTTGCTGTCGGGTTGTATTGGTGCTGGTGATGTGTTTTTCGTGTTTGCATGCATGCATGTGCGTGTTTGTGTGTAAATGCATGCACACACATTCAAACTCGCAAATAATGTTTTAGTGGAAACTTGAAATTAACGTAACAAATTAACTTTAAAATATAGTTATAAATACAATTTTATTTGACGTTAATGTCTGTTCCCCTGCTAGGTACCTAAAACTAAGAGGTCATAGATTACGGTAGATGGCGCTGACATTCAAAATAAACAAATCACGCGCCAGTCGGGCGCTGACCTCCGTCGGGCGCGGACGTTATTTATGTAGACCGTTATTTCAGTTCGGAATTAAAACGTCACGTTTATGTCACACAAGACTAGAGGTTAGAACATAAATTGTGGATGATTTAAGATAAAAAGCATCATTTAGATTACAATTCATGGATTAAACCTTGTTTTTGTGTTTGATTGGAATATTTTTAGGGGTTGCGTATTAATATTTACATTGTATGTGATCATCTTATAATAATGTGTAGCGTTTATTTATATAGTTATTTTAATACTTGTAGCGCGATGATACAATATTTATAGTCTTAGACCTAAGAAAGATAGACTTAAATAGACCTATGAAAGTTATACATCTATAGTAATAATATAAAGCTGAAGAGTTTGTTTTTTGAACGCGCTAATCTCAGAAACTACCGGACTGATTTGAAAAATTCTTTTAGTGTAAGATAGTCCATTTATCGAAGAAGGCTATAGGCTATATAACATCACGCATAGATGAATAGAAGAGGAGTAGCAATAAAAAATATTGCAAAAACGGGAAAAATACTCGAGTGGAGCCGTAGGCGATTGCTAGTACAATATAAACTCAAAACCCTATAGGTATACAAGATAAAACTCCGACAAAAAGAGAGAGCACTCTATAGAAAAAGACAGAAACATTTCATAACATTTTTAATCTGTATAAACAGCCTCGCAATATAAATCCTATCTCATTAAGGTAACAGTAGCGAAATGAAATATTTTATTCGGCGTACGTTTAATGGATGAACTCAATGATCCGTGAACTTTTATTAGCGATATAATAAAATGTTACGGTGTTGTTTATCCTATAGGCACGTTTTCATTGGACCGGCACGGCACGGCGTTGCAACGGGAATTAAGATGCTGTCCATTAACACGTGAGGCTTGAAA
>LGAG01000259.1:251284-270908 GCA_001278395.1 Lerema accius
TAGTAGTATAGGATAGATATTGTCTATAGTACCTAGTCTATTCTTTGACGTGATTAATTGCAATCGATTTCAACAGCAAAACATGTCCTATAGCTAAATAGGAAAATACAACGAAAAAATCGAGCTCTTATTAGCCCAAACTCACAAAAAATGGATAAAAAAATTCAAACTAAATGTCGCTTACGAGTCTACGAGCCCGAACAAGTTGAAACACGTAAATTAGCTCGGGTGCGCCATAATAAATTAGTTGGGGCTTTTCTTTAATAAAAACACGGTACAGAGACGTTTCGCTTTAGGGCGTGTAAGTTATGGAGCTATTGGAGGGTGTAGTACTTAATAATTTTGGGGCCAAAATGCCCCAGTCTACGCTTGAAGGTCGATGACACCCGGAAATATAAGAATAATAATGCCTTTAATATTAGTCATGGATATAAGTAGTTAGCATTATTCAGTTAGTTTTAGTTGGTGACTTTTCGAACCCAAGTTTAGGGTTTACGTTTAGCTTTATTAACTAGCAATCCCCCGCGATTTGAACGGATTTTGCCATTTTCGCAATATTTTTCATTGCTGCGCCTCTCTTATTCATCTAGGCGTAATGTTATATAACCTACCTCGATAAATGGACTATCTTAAGCTAAAAGAATATTTCAAATCGGTCCCGTAGTTCCTGAGATTAGCGCGTTCAAACAAACACACTCTTCAGCTTTATAATATTAGGATAGATTATGATTTATGATTTTTTTGTTATGTTAGCTTATGGCGACTATCATCGCTTGCTTACAAAGGTTTGCTAACTAGGGTAGGGGAAGGGTAAATAACTAAAAATATATATTACCAGAAACTAACTTCTAAAGGACGGCCAGTCTTACGTCACCTTGGTTTGCCAGAATAACATTGGGGCCAGTATTCCACGCGGCCAATATTCCATGCGGCCCCAATGAGCCCAAGCTCACAGCGCATATTATAGCGCTATAATATTTCAGTTGGCACTCCACCCTTGTTTATAGAAGTGGACAAAATTAACTACATAATGGGTGTACGCGGTGTCGGCGTCTCTTTCTTCGTCCTGCGCTATCTTTCCACGCAAATGCCTCTAATTGAAGTAATTTGCGAGTGCCTTGTTTCTTGGCAGATTGGTGTAAAGTATAAGAGGTAGCGGGAAACTTATTTTGACGTGAATACGTCTTTAAATATAGGGGCAATCCTACAAATGTAATGACAAAATCGGGGGACATAGTTTGGCGTTGTAGTTTCGAATCTATCCTCTCTGTCCAAAATTAAATTATGTCACTGGATAGCTAAAGGGTCAAAGAATAACTACGATAAGGAGAAAAGTGAAAAACTCGCGCGGTAGAGGGAAAAGCGCCGCCATTTTGAGGTTATTTTACAACTTAAATACATAATGAAAATGGAGGATATTTTATGTAAAAAAAACAACATCTAACAGCGAAATTTACTAATTTTACTCATATTGGACACAAAATAAAACTATTCGTAATAATATACCTATAAAAAAAGTAAATCCTAAAACGCCTTTGCAAAACATGTTTTCTTATCGTATCCTATCTATTCATTTTTGATGCGTATCTTGTTGGAGAAATGCTATCTTAGATTATGTAAAAAGCAAGTACAGCCTCAATAACCTATATAAATGACAAACCCTTTGCTACACTTACCAATCTTCTGAAGAACTCCCTTCGAAGTACCTACTTGTACCCGCAATGATATACTAGATGGTGAAATCAGGGAATTAACTAACAGGCAGTTCTATTTGACGTTATTCAATGCTAAGGTGTACTGAAGTGGTCATTGAAACCTCCCCTGTCGGCTCTCTCGACCCTTTTGAGTCAACAATCATGTTACTATTACTGGCAACAAACGTATGTATATATACTTGGCACTTGAAAATGTATTATGTCCTTCTTGTGACAATATAAAAGGATTAGTATTCATTTGTATCACATAGCAGGTTTTAAAATATCAGCAGTTACGCCCTTTTTTAAAGATATTTATAATAGAGAAGAAAATGCGAAAACGTTTTATCAGTTAAACAATAAAATTGAAGGCAAAATGGCTCTGAAATATTTCGACAATAGGGCTTTGAAAACTGGAGTCCTGTTGTGCTATTACTAATATTAATAACTTTATTTATTTTAATTAGTAATAAGTTGAAATGTTGAAAAGAGATGTTTAATTAATTCAAATCTTGTGTAAATTTTAGAACAACCTGTAAATTATGAACGATTGTAAAAAAATCCAAACCCGCTCAGATACTATCACTTAAACCACATCTGAAAGCAACTGCTGACGTGACGTAACAATAATAATTGTTCCGTACTAGTTCTGTGGAAAAACATAGAAATTGTTCACTGTTTTGAACTAGTTTGAACCGGTTTGTTCTATTCATAACATAAACGTTGCCAGGCAAGGCGTGCGCATACATTCCGTATGTTTCAGATTCTGAATTGACAGTTCGCATTGGGCCTATGCCATAGGCACAATTTACCCCTAGCTCTTTCTTTCTATACTATTCTGCCCTACTTTCAGTGTACATTCAGTATTTAAAAGATGTGGACTTCTGCGTTAGGCTTATAGGAATCAGAATCTGATTCCTGGTGCCAATTTCGGAAGTTTGCGTCTGCTTTGAACAAAATATAGGAAGATTCAAGAGGAATCATGTTGATATTGCAAAATGCTGCTCCAATCATCCTAAATGTAATGGTCAGATGGAATGTCGCAATCGTACTATAAACTTTGAATTGAAACACGATGAAACATCTCGGGTTCAAAAACATGTATCCCATCCTTATATTGCTTCGGTCTGGAATCGAACTATGAACTCATACTTAACTCTTAAAAAAAATTACAATTTCACATAATCCTGGCTAGAAGCGAAATCGTTTCATCAACAGTAGATTTTTTTTAATTATATTTTCTATCGTCTTTATAAATAAACTGATAAGTTATTAGAAATCTTACAAGTAATATCCATTTCCCTTAATTATTTGGCTCACGAGTGCCTTCTAAAGTAATCTTTTAAGCTTAGTCATTCATTCTATGTAATTAGTATAACCCATACATTTCGCGGTAATTGATGGCTGTTGCTTAATTGATATAAATTGGTTCTGGTCTGATTGATGTAAGGATGTCACAGACTTACAAATATTCAGAGACGTCTGTATAGGTAATTAACACATCTGCTCCTACTCTATGTAAGTTAAGTTATTTTAAAAACTTTTAGTTAGGTTGTAGCATAGGGGTTAGCATAGGGAAGGCAAATTGTTTTAGGTTTTTTATTTATTGTTACATCAAAATCAAGATTAGGGACGACAAATAAAGGGGGGGGGGACAGGAAAGGGTACATGTCCCACCCTTAGAGCAGCTGTGTATGTACTTATAACTATGGACGTACATACATATATGTACACTCGAAAAACATTACCCCTGTTCGTAGTCGGGTAAAGAGAATCGTATCCCTTTGAGTTTCAAATGTTTAAAACTTTTCCCTATTTCCACTATTTAAATGACTAAAACACTCGGTCATCTCGGCTTTTTCCAGTTAATTTTTCGCTGTATAGAGACCAAAGGCTGTTAGCCAGCTGGTAGCAATATCTGCTAAGTGGCAACACTCGCATATTGTACGAACTAGTTTGCCATATTGCTTTTAGCGAAACCGTTTTATAGCAAAATGGCAAATTGAGCATCAAATGTATCCCATATTTTTGTGGAACAATTTGTTGTCAAATGAAGTATTACTTAGGGGTGATTTTGTTATGTCTTCCTTTTACTTTTGAAGGTTCGTTTAATATCTACTTTTTTATTTACTTATAAACTTATAAACTTAACAAATATTATTAGAAATAATTTGTACGAGGATAGTTGCCATTTGATTTTAAGTCTTGATTCATAAGGGAGCGTTCAGTGTTACATAACATTTGTGACGTAACTTGTTACGTAACGCTAAGTGTGAAGATTTTCGAACCCCCCTCCTCCCATCGTAACGCGCCGTAACGCTTTATTGTACCGTCCCTACACATATAACAACAATAACTCTTACAGAATACAGAAACTTTCCATTATTAAGTACATAAAAATAATCGTGGAAGCAATTTAATGAGCAAGTCTTTAAAAGTAATAAAATAAAATATCCAATTACAGTAACATCCACAAATGAGGATAAATAAGAATTAACCAGACACCGGGCGCTTCATAGAAGAATAAATTTGTATTAATGAACTCGTAAAATAAAATATAAACCAGGAATCTATACAAGTAATAAAGCTATCAGATCTGTATGTTAAAAATATTATTGAAATTTTGATATGATTACGCTTTTTTGGATAATTTAAATTTTTTTTAAGACCTTAATGCCGCCTATTTCAGTCGTTTAGATTAAGTCAGGATGTGTCCTAAGATTTTTTCAAAGATAAAAGATAATAGTGAAAAAATACCTACAGTCACTGACGATGAACGTTTTGATCTCATACCAAAAAGTACATAGGCACAGTCTACAATACAAAAAAGTGAGGTAATTTTTTTTCTTTTTTTTCCGATTTGACATATTATGTCACGGAGCACGACGTACCGACCAATGTACCGGGGCACGTTATCATTCGTCATTTACGTTATGTTTTTAAGTACTACACTTTTTTATTCCGAAGACAGAGTATATATTTTTTGGTCTGAGATTTTGATACCATCTTTGCAACTATTGTTATAATTTCAATTCAATATTTTTATAAATATTCTCATATACTTGCACACACACATACAGACAGACACACACACAGCACTATGCGATTCATCTTAAAAGAAAGGATTTTTAAACATGTAATTTTAAACATTTAAATTAACATGCGTTGGTGTCGTATTAGAATATCATTAATGAAAAGAATTAGTTGATTTCTTTAAGTCTAAGACAGGTACTAGATTACATTAAATGTCTGATAATTCTCACTGCCCATAGTACATTTCCATCAGACAGTATCCTAGGCTAGGTCTAATCTAGAAAAGCGTAGCGTGACCTGTCAGAATTAAACACTAAGACTAGATTAATGAGTCCATCACGTACCTATAATAGAATTAGTTAGGAATAATTACAACGCATTCTAGACCTAATAGTGAGATCTTGTAATTAAAAGATACTCTTAAAGAAGATTCCGTTTGCAATTTCATTAAATTATCTGTATTAAAATCACATATAAAAACAAACAGCAGTGATAGCCTAGTGGTTTGAACGTTAGTCTTTCGAACGGGAGTTCCTGGGTTCAAACCCCCCAACTAATTAAAAAAGTTATGTACTTATTTGATACTAATTATCACTTGCTACGGCGAAGGAAAACATCGTGGAGAAACCTGCATACCTGAGAGTTCTCCATAAAGTTCTCATAGGTGTGTGAAGTCTGCCAATCCGCTAGGTGCGCCTGGTGATCAGCGTTATGATGATGATGATGATAGGATCAGTATAGAATACAGCGCCATCTATTCCATTAGGCAAGAAACTTTCCTTTTCATAGCTCCATCTAGGGAATAAGTACAACAACTCAATTACGAAGAAATCTGGGCCTGTATGAATTTCGTTACCTATTTTCTAATAATAAATGTATTTATTTTATGAAACATATTATTATCTTCTATGCATAAAATTCAGCTTTGCACGCATTATTTTTAAACACCGAAAAACAAACCATTTATTTATTTTTATTTAAATATGGGAACACTTTAATAATTATCGAAGAATTAATTATAAAGTTCATTGTCACCAACTAATGTCGAAATGAAACAAAAAAAACGTGAAACTATATATCTCTTTTACTCATAATTATATTCATTTGTTTATTAAAAAGGTCAGTCAGATTTTTCATACTGTGTGATAATTTTAATGCACTCAGGTGTTGTTTATACCGGCCTGATAAGAAGACATATTACTCTTACTTATAGAATGGATGTCAGGACTGTCTTCTGTTTATACTTCCCTCTCTCTTTAACACATACAATAAACCAGTGTTAGAAAGAGACCGGTATAGCAACTGACATTTCGGTGCCAATCTTGACGTGAAGTGATATGTTTTTAAACACCCACATATATTCTCGCTAAATGCCATTCTGATAGTATAATGAGTTTTAATGTATATTTAAAAACTGGTCAGTAATTTAGGCTCATGCTAAAACAGGATTCTGTAGAAAGAAAATACACATTCGGACAACAAAATAGGGCCACTTTGTTTTATTTCTGAAATTCTTTTTTAACTTTATAACATTATAACTTTTATTGCATGTATTTAAACAAAAAAGTGCAGGTTGAATTAATTTAAATGTATGTGAGTTCTCTTGGATATATTTGATACTAAAGGACCCGCCCTCGGTTCGCTTCGGGAAAATTATGCTGAAACGAAAGTAAAATAAAAATAAATAAGTAGCCTAAGTTACTCCTTGTATCAGCTATCTGCCAATAAAAGTCCCTTCAAAATCGGTTCAGCCGTTCCAAAGATATTTAATATAGGTAAATAATGTTAGGATTAATGTCCTAAATGATTTTTAGTATATGCCTAGTGAGTTTAGTAGTAAATTAGAAGCTTTCAATATGTGTAGGAATAATTTTGTTAAAATGCAAATTTAACAAAAAAAACCATTCGTAAAGTTAAATAAATACTGAACCCTTTTATTCAAACTCGATTCGGATTCAACTGATACTAAAAATGCTATTAAAAGCTTATACATGGAGAGAATATCATACTTCTGTTTCGGCCTGTTTTAAGCCGCTTTCAACGAGGATTACCGCCAACTATTTATACTGATAAATACCAGCGCTATTAGTGATGATACGTATTCAATCAGATATCGGATATTCAAAACAGAAAAATAATAAAATGGGTACCTATTAACTGTAACCGTTTACCTGAGGAGTTATAATAAAAGATTATGTTACAAAACGTCTGCCGAGCAAGCTAGTAAGTTACTATCGAGACGAAAAGTTGACATAGTTTTCTGTCATTATTATAATCTTAAATGTCATCTGTCAAATGTTTTTCCTCACCGTCGCAATTTCTCCGAGACCACAAACCATGTAACTCGGTCGAAATATTGGCAAAAAAATTAAAACAACAGCAACTCAAGTATCCATTAACATTAAAAAAATACTTTCTGTGATGATATAAGCCTTAATACATTTTTCAATAACCTCTACATTTTATTCAAAATATTGGTTTTATTCCTACAATAAAAAATTTCAACGGATATTATTTGGCCTGAAACTAAAATCCTAAAAATTTTCAGTTTTAATATCCGTAAGCGGTACATCACTAGCACCTGTTTAGTGGTTTTAGTTGAAAGCCTTGCTTGAACAGGTAAATCCTAGATTTATACCGTTTCAACTTCCAGTAGTCTGGAGTTTTTGAGGTAGTTTAACGCTTAACTTTAACGTTAAAAGTGCATTGTTCAACAGTTTGTGGTTACCATCAGAATGTAGTACTTTAAATTAAAGGTTAAACATAGTAGTTATAACACTGTTGTTCCTTTCTTAATCGATAACGCGTCGGTGATGGCACTAGTTGTACTGATATCCATTTGTAAAAAAATTGTTTTTTTTTTTTGGTTTTGGAATCAATTAGTGGGATGAAAGAAAAAAGGTGTTTCGTAGAAATTCAAAATTCATGTACTAAATGGAGGATTCATTCACTTTGACAACTAACATCATCAACGTCATTGTCTCGGCACGTAAGATTATTGGCAGAACTATGAAATGCAGAACTGTGTTTGTTGAGTGGATTTACCTTTACTTTGCTCGGGACGGTGTATTAGACCATCAAGTGCATCGCTGATGGTCTACCTTGAGGTATCGTTTGGTATTAAACTAGAAGCAACTTGGTGAGTTGCATAGACCATTATTTTATCCTTTCTGGCTACTTTTTGGGCCTTCGATTACAGTATAATAAGTTTAATATGAGGTTAAATAAGAGATGGTATGGATTGGGTTCAAGGAATTTATAGTCCTGAGCTTTGGATATTAATTTCAATTTAATATCTCTAAGCGTTCCTGAGAAACTGTCTATCAATAGAAACTCATATAGGGTTATGTATTTTGACGATAGACGGAATTCTGATAATAACGGTAATAAAACAAGCGTTAATCATGACACGACAATAAGAGTAGTTAAAAATTAATTCATTTTACCTTAACATCGTTATGTTTTGTTAATTTCGTGCAATAACGTATGCATTCAACCATTTCGTTAGTGGCGCCCAACGCGGGGCGGTCTAGCTGAAGTTTTTGTCTGTGGTTTATGAAATTGTTAATTCACTGAGTGGTATTCGTTTGTATACTCACTTTACTGACTGTTAGTGGTCATTATTAGCGCTGTTGTTGTACATTTTAAGGGCTGTGGAAGTTTAGGTAAGGTCCTTATGAGGGAGGTATTTTTTATGGATTGAAAATTAACACGTAACTCTTACAGGACCTACTAACTGATATAATTCTTCCTATAATTCGACTCGAGGTTTGTTTTTATGTTTATGGGCGGCAGGGGACGGTTGCATTGCAAGCTAGTTTGCTATTCCCATTGTATAATGATGAAAGTTGTTCTTTGTAAGATTATGTAGCTTATATTGAATTTGCAGGGCGTGAATTTCCCATTAATTGTATAGTGCAATGTAATCAAATTTACTTACATGTAAGATTAATTTACGTTTATAAATCTAATTTACAATTCCACATGCTTTTCAAGTGAATTCCAACAAGCTTTCAGCAGAGAAGTGATAAAAAAATTCATAACTGGGCACAATACAGCGAAAAAGTTAAAAAACTAGTTAATTTAACGTGTAAAAGTGGCGCCCGAACGGGGACACTTTAATTGCAGTTTGCTAAATTCAGCTTTATGAAATTGTTAACGTGTTAAGTGGACTTTATTTACGTTTGTTCATTGTTTATCGTGAACATAGAGTTCGCCGAATACTGGCTCTC
Organism: Lerema accius; assembly: GCA_001278395.1. Taxonomy (NCBI): domain Eukaryota; kingdom Metazoa; phylum Arthropoda; class Insecta; order Lepidoptera; family Hesperiidae; genus Lerema; species Lerema accius. The sequence goes on from LGAG01000259.1 coordinate 260,244, forward strand.
AAATATTTAACCACTCTGAAATGTTACGCAACTATTAAATTAACATAGCGGTTTCAAATGTAACGAGTATCCAAGTTATTAGTTTTGATACGAATGAGTATCCATATAACCTGTCCGATTTAGCGATAATCCCTAAAAAGTGTAGTTGCAAATGTTACTCGTAAATATCCTAGCAATCGCTCGCATAATTTTCGCAATATTTAATTGCTAATCCTCTCCTATACATCTTAGCGTGATATTTTATAGCCTCTAGCCTTCCTCGATAAATGGACTATCTTACACTGAACTAATTTTTCAAATCGGTCCAGTAGTTCCTGAGATTAGCGCGTTCAAACAAACAAAGTCTTCAGCTTTATGTTATTAGTATAGATTATACCTCTGCGCCAGTAATTGTCTCATACGTATGTATACAAAGATGTCCAATTTTTGGCACGTTCTGTGTCCTTAAAAGCTTGACGGGTTATATTAACGGACATAATGTGACATCATTGAATTCGTCTCTTGTGGGCATGACGTAACCTATATTTTTTCCAAGTAATGTTTTTGCAATCGATACTATCAAACATTACGATAGTTATTAAACTTTATTTTTGTATTGTCAGATATGGTTTAAAAGAGTTACCTTAGCTGAAAACATCATCAGCATCTTTAATAATAAAAACGTCACCAATGCATTACAGTATAACATTACACAGGACAATCTTCGTTACCCTTTCAGCTTTCTTCCAATTCTTTTCTGAACAGTAATAAAGTAATGTCTTCAGCCTATTAGGCAAGTACTGTATTGAAATATCATTGGACTATGAAACCAATGTAATAACTAGATGGCGACATAAATGATTTATAGACAATAAATCCAAATCTTTATGTCCCATGAAGGTATCATAAAATTTCGTATTATTACCATTTCCATGGCTTATTTGTTTCATTTGTGTTTGGTTACCCTTCATTCATTTTTACAGTAGCGTAATATAGTATACTGCTTAAGTAATTTCTGGATGGTGTTTTATCCTTAGATAGATTATTGAAAACAATTTGAGACACGGAAGGGGTACATACATTAAGATAGATTTGCAATCAGATTTAGCTTAGGCTTTGAGGTTAAGGAATCATTCCCCCTTGCATTTTTATCCTTCCTATCTTCATCATCATCAATATGTATCTTAGTAGGTATGTTAAAGATATGCGTCGATTTAAATTATTTCTTTTAATTTTATTTGTTTAATGATCCGAGAGCAACATACAATTGGGATAAAATCTATTCAAGTTCTATTCTGGACCCCTCCTTGAAAAGAAATTCAAAAACCCGTAGCATCTCTTGGTAATAGCTTTAAAAGACGATGAAAATACCTATCACTATTTTGAACTAACATTACATTACATTTATTCCAACTTAAAGATTGTTACATCTGACATCCCCAAATTAGCCATCCAATTATACTCCCTATTATTTGTTAGATATGTTCTCAATTTGCTTGTTCGCAAAATTGAGCGTTATTATTTGGAATATCATGTAGTTTGCCTTCTAAATAATGTTCAAGATATTTGTTACCCTAATAACTAGTACCTATGTTGATCGTAAACATCCAAATTAACGAATGTAATGTGCCCATGTAGTTTGCTATTTAGTATCATGTTCTTGTTATCTGATAGGTGAATTCATGATCATATATGATAGTTAATTATTTAGATGTAAGATATAAATTTACTAGAAGACCGGGCAGATTTCGTATTGCGGCATATGGTTTGGTGGTTCCCTTAGTTTTTCACATCATATATGTCACATCATATATCTTCATTTATTGTAAACCTATGGTAAATCCTCATCAAATTTTTCGAATTCTGCTATAAGCATGTTTCAAAATTAGCTGGGCCCTTGAAGTAGCTCAACATCAGGACCTCCTACGGGATCCAACTGTGGCTGGAAACTATCATCATCATCATCATCATCATCGCAACCCATAACTGTCCCACTGCTGGGCTCGGGTCTCCTCTCACAGTGTGAGTGGCACAGGCCATAGTCCACCACGCTGGCCTAGTGCGGATTGGCAGACTTCATACACCTTTGAGAACTTTATGGAGAACTCTCAGGCGTGCAGGTTTCCTCACGATGTTTTCCTTCACCGTAGCAAGTGATAATTAGTATTTAATACGCACATAACTATTTAGATTAGAGGTGCGTGCCGTGGGGTATGAACCCAGGAACATCCGTTCGAGAGACCAACGTTCAAACCACTAGACTATCACTGCTTCATTAATGTTTTCTTATTATGTTATCACGTAAAATTTTATTATCTTCAGTAAACCGCTTTCAAGTAGACCATTTTTATATTTTAAGGAGCTACGATCTTTTCTATTGCCAACAGAGATTGAATTAATATTTAATTTATAACCTTATTTATAGAGCATGTAGGGAAGAAACGAGGTAGGTTGTAGTTAATTACAAAGTTCCAGATATTGTATAAGGAAATGTCATGTTTACGTCATAATATTGTGTAGGGAGTCCTTAGCTTTGTTACAGTTCTATTGTTTGCGAGCTTTTGTTTACATTTTGTTGTTAATGTTTACTATATAGAAATAGGTATATTGGTACTAAAATATATAGTTTACAAAACGAGTTTTGAAATCGGATTCTAGAAACTGGTACTATAAATTGCTATGTAAATTGTATTACTGTTTTTGTTGTATTAAAAAAAATATTTCATGGAGCTATAATTTTTTTTAATAGTTGATATAAAAAAAACACGATAGTTTAAGACTTTTTTGGGGGTCAGTGGTAATAAAAAATTATACATAACCTATTATGTAACTCCCATAGTCAAACGAATCCAATTTTACCTCATATATTATGTTGTTTGTCAAGCCTTTTAGCCTGTAGTGCCTAAGAAACATACATACATACTTTTGAAAAACATTTCCCACCTACTGCCGCAGTTGATAAAAAACGAATTCTATCAAATACCCAGTCATCGTTGCATTATAATGTCAACTCGCTAACTGCTATTTGATTTAATTTTAATGCTTGTATTAATAAATGGGAAATTACATATTAACATACAATAGTAGTCATATGATTGCTTTGAGCAACTTCTATATGCATCATTGTGAACGTACAGGATATTAACTAGTACGAGTATAATTAATTCAGACTTTATTGTTATTTAAAAATGTATGTAATTTAAAAACGTCTTATTCTTTGGCATGCTCTACAGCACACACGACTTAATTTTAATTAAGTAATTGTATTACGTAAAACAGTAATTATGTGATTGTATTACGTAAAACTCTAATTAAGTAATTGTATTACGTAAAATACTAATTATGCAATTGTATTACGTAAAACACTAACTAAGTAATTGTATTACGTAAAACACTAATTATGCAATTGTATTACGTAAAACACTAATTATGCAATTGTATTACGTAAAACAGTAATTATGCGATTGTATTACGTAAAACTTTAATTAAGTAATTGTATTACGTAAAACACGAATTATGCAATTGTATTATGTAAAACACTAATTATGCAATTGTATTACGTAAAACACTAATTAAGTAATTGTATTACGTAAAACACTAATTGATCCTACTAATATTATAAATGTGAAAGTTTGTAAATAATATGATTGGATGTTTGGATATTTGGAAGTTTGTAAGTCCTTCACCCGAGCCCAGCAGTGGGACAGTCATGGGTTGCGATGATGATGATGAAACACCAATTATGTAATTGTAATACGTAAAATACTAATTACGTATGTAATTGTATTACTTACGGACGTACATACATTATTGTATCGTACCAGAATCTCTCAATCCTGATAGGTATGTTATAGTTGATATATTGGATGACATAAAAACCTTTGTTGAACAAAGTTATACGTGTCCCCAGAGTGACTTTCAGTGACATATTGTCCAATGAATTATGGTTCTCGAATATACTGTTTGGTAACTGTACATTGTATCCAGCTTAATAATGTTTGGCATTGGCGGCATGGATGGCAGGCGTGCTAGGATGGATGCCAGTCATGCCAGGATGGATGACATACTCAATACCTTGGCACTATTAAATTGGCAATAGCAGAAGTTAAGTATTACGAGTCGTATTTTAGTATTAACCTCCTCCGACTATGCTACTTCTTTATATCTTGCTGGTCTCAACCCATTAACGGTTCACTACTGAGCACGGGTCTCTCCTCATTACTGAGGAGGCCTAGAGCATACTCCACCACGCTGCACCCGTACAGATTGGCGGAGGGGTTAGTGGCTAACCCAAGTGACGGAATTTTTAATGGCAAGCGCTTCCAACATAGCTTAACGACCGTCAGTTAATGATAAAACCAGTGATGAAGCTCAAGATATTCTGTCATTCGCGGTCATTCATCCACTTTTCGAAAAGTTCGTAGAATTGCTTAACTTCCTCGATTACTTAGGATCTACGAAATGCCATGCTATACCATACCGTATTGTACCGTACGTTACCTTATCTACTTTATAGTACCACATGTTATACCATACCATGCCAGACCATGCAATGCCATTTTTAAACTTCCATATTCTGCCATGACTATGTAATGCAAAGCTATAAGTCCCAAACTCCCCAATGGCCAAGGAATCAATCAAAGACACCCATTTAGTGCATGTGATGTAATTAATGCACGTCAATATCCTCATTACCGGGAACGCGCTAAAAGCTATTTGAGACCGATGACTTGGTGATGAGATTAGCGATGAGCGATAAGCGGAGCGTGTTAACTTACAAGAATTTAGACAGTTGCTGCTTATTGGCTGTTAGCGATTTTAGATTATGCATGACAATTGTAATCATCCATTTTAGTACCTACTTAACTTATACATACCTACGACTTGTAGCGATACCACCTTAATTTAAGGTAGTTTTACGCATTTTTTGAATAAATTTATCTTCTTCTTTATTCACAACATTTGGCATTTCAAATAAAAAAAAAATCATAGATACCTACTTCATAAGTTCATAGCTTATGATACTCAATTTTACATACAATACATTATTTTTTTGTAATCTATGACAACATAGAAACGCTAAAAATCACCTAGACCTAGTTTAAAATTCATCACTCAATTTCCGCCTCACTGTTAATTGTTAGGGGTCAAATTAATCCGCTTCCGCTCATGACCAAGTCACAGGCGTACTAAACCCCACGCGTGGGCGATAAATAATCCACTCGGCGCCCATTACACGCGACTGGATAATTTATACGGGACTTTATAACCTGTTAGTGTTTCATCCCGGGATGACTGCCATACAGTCTATATAGGCTTCCACTTTGAGGGATTATAGAAATTGATTTTGCTTCCGATTGTTAGTTTAAAGGTATAATGGAGAGTTTTTTGGAGATTTCACTGGGTATTTTGGGGATTTCAATGTGGTTTTCTGAGTTTTAATTTATTCATGTATCTTCGCTGTAAGCAGTGATAGCCTAGTGGTTTGCAGGTTGGTCTCCCGAATAGAAATTCTTGGGTTCAAACCCCACGGCACGTACCTCTAATTCAAAGATAGGTGCAACTGTACATCTGAGAGTTCTGCATAAAGTTATCAAAGGTGTGTGAAGTCTGCCAATCCGTAGGCAAGCGTGGTCGACTATGGCTTGTACCTCACACTGTGAGAGGAGACCCTAGCCCAACAGTGGGACAGTTATCGGTTGCGATGAAAATGATGTTGATCTTCGCTGTCCCCGCCGTCAAGTTATTGAAAATTGCACTTAAAACATTGATATTTTATAATAGAGTTGTTACGTTCTTAATAAACTATCGAAAAATAAATTTCGCGTTTTTGCATAGTTATGGTGTTTACGAGTAGATACTTATCACCTAATTGCTCTCTTACGAAATCTAAACAAGAAACTGCCCAATTGGGTTGTTCTAGTGTCTTCACACCTAGCGCGTTTATTACAAATCTACTTTGTATATCATCATTGGCCTAAAAGTCATTTCACTGTTTGTCATTACGCTGTAGAGCGTGACAAAGAATTGGACATACATACATACATCCGCTCGAAAAACATTACCCTCGCGCAGTCGGGTAAAAAGAATACAACTTCTTCCGTTTCATTATTACTAGACGGACGTTAATATACTTGTAAGAACAAAAGATAAAGATAATTACTATAACAGGTTCAATTTTAACATTTTTTACGTCTAACAATATAACAATAAACATCTCGCTCACAGACAGACAGACAATGAATCTTAATAATACCAATCACCGATAAGCCGAAGCATTCATTAAAAATCAACTACCAATAAGAAATAACTTGACATTTCCACTATAATTATATCGATACAAACGCACTGTAAAAACGTTTGAAAATACGTCTTATGTCAATATAGATAAGATCTATGCGTTTGAACAGCATCAACAGCAAAACGATTGAATTGATGTGGATTAAATTGACGTCCAAACGCTTTTATTGTTATAGACATAAGGTTGAGTTTCCTGTGACAGAAGTTGCCTGTCAAGTTGACATGACATGTATCGGATAAGATGAAGTTTGAGGTGCAGAGGATCTGACATGACGTTGGTATCGCTACTGCGACGAAAATGATCGATGTAGCGCTACTTGAATTTTTAAAATGAAATTTCTTTTAAAGTGATGTGAATGTATATCAGATAACTATGACATGAGGAGCTTAGGGTATAGGGTTCGGTATTAATAGAACTTCGTATTATAAATTCATAGATAACACTTCATAAGTCTCATCAAGTTACATCACAAAATATAACTACAGTCCATTTGTTTTTAATTTGTCCTATTTATCACGTTGTTTTACGTAAACTTCGTAACGAAAATCACACATTTTCATGTTAATTATAAGAGTACTTTTCCATTTATGTTTAAATGAATTTATCGCTGATATTGTTCACATAATATGCTTATCAGATGCTTACATATTCACTAAAAGAATTTTGTTTGAAAATAAATGTTATTGTCTTAGAATAATTACATTATTGTTTTACAAATAATATAATTAAAAAACAACGGAAGAATGTAGTAATCAAATTGAAAAATAAAAACGCGACAGCTGAAATTGAGGGTATAATAAAAACAATTATAATCAATGCCACTCTCACAATAGATCTAAATGACACTTCACATAAGTATTCGTCAGGAACTATTGGACCGATTTGAAAAAATAATTTAGTGTAAGATAGTCCATTTATCGAGGAAGGCTATAGGCTATATAACATCACGCTAAGATGAATAGGAGAGGAGCAGCAATAAAAAATATTGCGACAACGGGAGAATTACGCGGGCGGAGTCGCGGGCGATTGCTATTTTACTTGATAAGCTAAACTGAAACGGTACAATGAATGAAAAGGGAACAAAGATCACGAGTTGGAATCCCGCTATCCTGTTACAAATCCCCGCTATAAATCCCCCAGGCGAGGTGATTATCACTCGAAGTCGCACAACTCGGCACAACTATGATAGCTCAAACTCTTAGAACAATACAGTTTCTTTAATAGCTTTTTGGGTTTTAATTTTGAAAGAGAAATAAAATCTTTTATCAATCTCTATCTCTCTTCATCTGTGCGTGTGTGTGAGTGTGTGTGTGTGTGTGTTTATAGCACATGCGATAAAGAAATCTTAGTGTAGGGCTACGAAGTACCTATAGCATTATTTAAAAATAAATAATATTATTACGTAACGATTACAATTTTAAGGGCATTCAATGTAATCTTTTTCTGTTAGCTGTTTTATAAACGTTGATAAACTTTAATCTGTGTTTTATTTTAAGAAGTTTAAATAAATAACGTTATACACTCATAGCCCCACACTAGGATTCCCAGTGTCGTGGGTGCCATGGACGACACGGAAACATACACCCAGACCGAGAATCAAAATTTAAATTCGTCTTTTAATTTCGGCCCCGCTGGGAATCGAACCCAGGACTCTTTGAACGGCGATCCGGCGTAGTAATCATTGCGCCATACGGGTTGTCAGTTTCAGTATTAATAAATAGTGTAAGCAAGAAGTAAGCTCTAATTTACTCTTCGACTTAAAGTTAATCCCAGAATTACTTACTTCAAATTTAACTTCATATCGTACTCGTAATAAAATATTTTTTAATTGATCTGTTATTCCTCAAACTTACTTCTCATAAAACAGATTTAAAACTACATTAATTTTAGTACATACCCGTCAAATACCAATACATTATTTAACTATGAGATCTTATCGATTAACTGTACAGATTCTTAAGATATATTGAGGTCATTGAACTCTATAATAAATGACAAGTAATTATACATAACATCGCCAGAAAATAGCATCGAAATAGTCAACCATTTGACTAATACAGGCCACTCTGAGGCGCGGTGTACAAATATCTCACGCGGGTCTATATCTATTCTATATATCTATATATGTATTAAGGCTGCGCGGGCGCCGAGTCAGTGACTCCGTTTGGATGTGACTGTGGTGTATACGCGGTAGCGGGGAGCGGAAAGCGGAACGCGCGTTGCTAACTGAATATTTTTTACTGCATCAGAAAGTAATGATTTCTGAGAAAATGTGTGTTTGTTCATTTCTTTAACACGCTCTACAGTTCAAACGACTTGACAGATTTTGACTAAGCTGTCATTGGATACGTTTCCATTCTAAGAGTGGTATAGATATTAAGTTTGTTTTTGTTTATTAGTGATTACCACTTACTCGTACTATAGTCCTAGCTTGAATCCTTCAACTAACGTGTTGTTGGATACGTGTCCGGATTTTCTTTAATGATTATCAGTTACCATATTTTGTATTCCTTTTATTACTATATCCTACCCCTTAATTCGAGCAGACGTTGCTATCGAGCTTCAAAACCTAACCGGTTACACACACACAGCTTATTGTACGCGTTGTGTGTGTGTAAATATACTTTTATGTGTGTTTTGATTTACGCTAATACGATAGTTGATTTTGGTGGATGTGGGAGTTACATATTATTTTAATGTTTCAAAGTTATTACTGATCTGTCAAGTTAATAAGTTGGTATTAATGATATTTTATGAACACTATCGAAAATAGTGTTTCGCGGTTCACTTTATGCGTAGATATCTATCAGCGATGCCAGATTTTTTTTGTAGCACGTCGGGATTCTTTAATTTTTTTTGCGAAAATAGCGGAACTCTTGTGTCGAAAACGAGACACAGTAAAAAAAAAGTATAAATTAGAAGTTTTGAAAAAATAACCCTCCCCCTCTGGTTTTCAGTACTTAGTTTTTTCCTTGCAATAATTACTAATCCGAGTTTTTTAAGTGATTTACAATGTGGTCGTTGGGTAAAAGGAAGACTGCCTTGTTTAATAAAAATTACCAAATGCAATAAATAATCTACAAAATTTCTTATTATACAGACTTACATATACAGGCTAGTAAGTTCTATTTCCATTCGTAATTGGTACTCACTAAAGTTCTAATTCAATTTTCTGAATCCATTTAATAATTGGCTTCTACCCTTGAATTTTATTAAGTAGGGTGCAGGGCACTCTAAGGGTTGTGTTGGAGGATGATTTTGTTCACAAGGGATGAAAAGTTATAGTGAATTTTAGGTTAGGAATATTAGTATCAATATCATATTGACGTTTAAACAAGGAATAACCAACATTAGATGTAAATTTGGGAGTTACTGTCAAAAAATCCCTCTCTGATTATGGAGTTGTATTAATTAGGTATATGAAGTGTTGCTATTTGACTAAGTAACCTATTAATGCAACTTATTATCGACGATTTGATCCACTTGAAAATAATAATTTATATATTTAGTTATAATTGTAATAATTCATATTTTTAGTTACTAAGTTATTTTCTATAAGACTAAAGTAAACAGACATTGTTTTGCCGGATAATTTCTTTTTTTAGTGTGGTTGATTTGTTAGTTTTCTGCATCAGTTACTTCCGACCTTAAATTTTCGTTAAAGTTAAATTCGTTTTTTCATGAAATAGTTATCAAACAATCTCTACAATTTTTGTCTTTAGCATTATAACGATGGCCGATAATACACTTAGTATTACAATCTTAAGACAAACAATTTTAAGCATAGACTAATATCTTGTAACCTCAACTTGGAGTATCCCGGGTCAAAACCCGGATATCCCGGCTTGGTCTGTCCGGGATGCCATTACTCAGTGTCGCCAGTGTTGCCAGCGTTGTGTGGAAATAATAAAACAGGCTTAGCTGTCCCGGGATGCCCTGTGATGACAGGGTGACATGATAAACAAATGTTGCCAGTTTAGGAGTTAGGGTGAATAGGAAGATTTGAATTTTGATTTTGAATTTTAAGGTAAATAATTTTTAGATCATTTCCATTGCTGGGCAAGCGTAGGAGGCAATGTTAGGGGTACACTCCATGGTCTACCACGCTGGTCATTGTACCATACGGGTCGACATATTATACAAAATTTTAAATTAAGAATAAAAATCACGTCACATTTTACCATCAAATGAAATTAAGAAGGTTTTCGATAAAGTCATCAATATTCGAAAAACGTTTGCCATTGCATTGTTGTAGATTAACATATCTTTTTTGTAATCGTACTAATAATAGTGAGGCAGTATATCCAACAGAAAAAAGCCCAATTCACGTATATCAACCGTTATCCTTAAACCATTTATAAATGCTTAAAATGATTACATACAGT
>LGAG01000259.1:281567-305760 GCA_001278395.1 Lerema accius
ATATTTTTATTCAACGACCCCGTAGCCTAGTTGGCAGTGACCCTGCCTGCGAAGCGTGAAGTCTCGGGTTCGATTCCTGGCCGATGCAGATTTTTATGTGACAGATAAATGTTTGTTCTCGGGCCACGGGTGTTAGTGATGCGTTATTTGTGTTGTCCATGCCAACCGCGACACAGGGAATCCTACTGCGGGGGTATGAGTGTGTTAGCGTTTTATTTATTTAAAAAATGTAAGTATGTATGAATTAAATTTTTTTTTATTGTTACAATGTTCATGTCTTGCTCTTTTTGCCAACCATGGGTGAAGATTGAGACTTCTAAGTTCGCCACTCTGTCCACGTAAAGCTGTGAAGGCCAATAGGGCAAAAAATAGCCATCCATCAGAAAAAAAACAAAAAACTACGACTCAGGGAATCGTAGTAAGGGCCTATGAGTTTGTAGTGTTACTTACTTCTCTCCTTATATGTATACAATACTCCTTCACCCATATTCATTTTCCACGCTAATTAAATTTTAATCTTAACAGGCATAATAATAGCAGTAACATAATGTATGAAATCTTAAGATCAACCATTCATACAATAATTCGACTCGCCCAAGGCGAAATAACTTAGCCAGATGTAGAATTCCAAAGATTAAGTTAAAACAGTAGGTTATTTCCATTTTATATAGAACAACGTTGCCTAATTTACCTTTTAAAATAAACTATCAAGATTTTTTCCTTCGTTTTTTTTCTCCCGGCCGACACTAGCTTTCTTAGGCCTAAGTATAAATTCCTAAATAGCCTAAAAATGGTGGCGTTTCTCTCTCCACCACGCGCAATTTTTTACTGTACTCGCTTATTGTAATTAATTGTTAGATCCCTTAGCTATCCAGTGGTATGATTTAATTTCGTATGTAGATGATAGATCCGAAACTGCTACGCCAAACTGTATCCCCCGATTTTGTTATCATTAGGTTTCTAGGATTGCCCCCGTGTGGTAGCAAATTTAAAGACGTATTCACGTCAAAGGTTTTGTCAACAATAATTCATATTTGAACCGACAGATGGCGTTGGAGTGACGTAGCGTAGCATAGCGCAGCGTTAGGACCTATTTAACAATGTCCCTTCTGCAAGTTTCACTATCTTTTGACAAGACTGCGAGTTGATAATGCTAACATGTACACAATTATGTTTCTGATGTGAATTGTACGTTGATGTCAGTACATTAAGAGTAACAGAGTATGAATACTCGGTACTTGGTAGGTACGCAACTTGAATTTCACAATTAACTTTGCAGAGATACTTGCGAACTTAATTATACTCCTAATATTAAACGCGTAAGTCAAAAAGGGCATGATGTAATAAAAGGCTTTATTCATTGTTGAAACTAAGTCGATTTGCTGATAATGTTGTATTCGTATCGTAGGTATTTTTAGTTTTTTAGGTTACCTTTTTTAAGTGGGGCAAAATTTTTAATATTCTAATTCTTCAAAATAGTATATTCGTTAATTGATCTGGGATCTGGGTTCGCTTCCCAACGTGTGTGATTTCCCAAATTGTGTTGTCAATGGCACCCATGATACGGGAAATCCTACTGTGGGATTATTAAAACCTATGCCGAAAGTAAAAAAAAGTAGCCTAAGTTACTCCTTAATAAAGTAATAAGCTACCCGCCAGTGAAAGTCCCATCAAAATCGGTCCAGCCGTTTCAGAGATTATCCGGATTAAACAGACAGACAGACAAAAATTTTAAAAATGTTATTTTGGTACGTATACCGTGTATATATACGTATACATTACAAACAGACACTTCAATTTTATTTCATTGTTAAGATTGTATTGTATACTTTATATTATCGTATTATCTTTGTTCCTAGAAACTTTCTAAATACGTCACCGTCTTCCAAGTTTTTCCTTCTTAGTGACAAGACGACAGGTTCACAAAGATGTCTGTCCGTCAGCTTTCTCGCAACTTTTTATATATATAGTAAATTTGTACAGGAAAATTCACATGACATCTTGTCAGGTTCACGATAAGACACCAGAATGATATTTAGGTCACTAAATAATCCGATTCTGTGTAAAGTTATGAAATTAAGCATAACAGAAGACGTTTTATGATTGGAATGTAACTATAATTGTCGTAAACTGTAGACTATAGACTTGTATCACATCTCTGTTTGACATATGTCAATGTCAAATGTCTGTCAGGCTTTCTGTCTGTATGTGTGTATTACTTTGTCAAATGTCTGATAATTGAGCTTTCTGTCTCTGTGGGTGTTTTAAACCATTTTTGTATAGATATAGAATGATAAGTAACTTGATTTTTTTTTTAATATTTTGTTTCAAAATAAATCTATCATTTATTATGTTACGATTATTTATTTATTAAGTTGTACCACCTCAATGTTTTTTTTTTAATTTACTGTCCCGCCCAAAGGTTGTCTGGAAGAATAAGGCACCCTTTTGTACTGTATATCTGCTAATGTTACTATTTCTTGTGTGTACAATAAACAATATTCTATCTATCTACAATATACATGGAGACGTTTTTTTTTAATTTTACAAAATTAAAATTAACCAATAGTACCCCTTAAAATATTGCTCACATATTAAAAACACCCTGTATACGAAGCCAGTCATATCATTAAGACAAGCATCAATCCAAACCGCGTTCCTTACAAACCCTTGGATCTGATTTAAAATACCGGCCAAGTGCGAGTCGGACTTGCGCACTAAGGGTTCCGTATTATCTTTAAAAGAAAATCACATTTGTTAAAAAAAAACACGATTATTGTATGAAGAAAATATATTTTGTTATTTTTTTTTTATATTAGTATTTATTTTATAGCGCAATGAAAATATATAATTGGAGTAAATTTCAGCTTTCTAGCTATCACGATTATTATTATTATTAGATACAGTATGGTGGCAGACAGACAGACAGCGGAGGCTTAGTAATAGTGTCCCGTTTTTACCTTTTAGGTACGGAACCCTAAAAAGCGATCGGTGATGCAAATTGCAGCTCCTCCCATACGGTCGACCCAGATCCCATCTCCCAAATTAAACGAACTATCGACAAATCGTAATTACGATAATAATTCCTGGCAATCAGAAAAATCTTTAATACCGGGAAAATCCTTAATTTGGGTTGACGAGCCATGATAATAATTAAACTTTTAACAAAAAATGTAAACCGACTTCAAAATCAAACACTGTTAAAATGATAGAAGGTAAACCTAATATTAATATTGGTAATAAAACCAATTATCAACTCATGATTATCTATCTGATCTTAGTGCGATTTCAGACTAGCGTATTTTCCTGCACGTAAACGGTCGTTTCAGCATACGAGCTTACACGCGCGCTATGATACGCGCTTCAAAAAAGCAGACGCTCGTAAACTGTCATATTTCTACGTGTTTGCTCGAACCGGTAATAGCGTTCTGTCAATATCAACATTGATACGAGCTTAGAAGCGCGTCAACGCTCGTACAAGTTGCGCGTGTCAAAAGGCGCGCCTATACGTGCCTACATGCGCTTCCAAAGACGAGCTCATACGCGCGTAATAAACGCTGTTCTGAAACCGCAATTATAATCCCTAAAATTTGATAGACAATACCTATTGAGTTATGAGAGACAAATATACAAAAGTCCCCGAATTTCGCCCGTCAGTTGATATTCGAAATGTTGATAATTTCTTCGAATCGTGGGATCCATTTTGAATTTTGATGGTGCGGTATCTGGGATCTCAAGTGATCATAATTGAACCGGTGATTCTGAATTTCATACCCACTTAGCCTTTACGATTAAAGAGAATTATTACTCGATGGATGATTGTATCATATCATCGCCTTTTTGAGCGCGTAATTATAATTTTTAAATTTTATTACTATCGTTGGCAATTTGAGTTTTACGTAGCGATGTAAGGTTACAAATCAGAATTATAGACGCAGTCTTCGAAACAAAAAAGCGTAGTAGGTTAAACGTAACGTTAATAACAAATGATAACGTTTCCCGGTAGATTGCTTGGCAGACCGTGCTCTGTGACATACGAGTACGTCAAGTAGTAAAAAAAAATTACCTCCCTTTGTTGTTCTGAACACTGTGTCTATTAAATTTTTTGGTCTGAGGGCATTGATTTTGTAACTTTTTGGGAAAATGGGGCCCCCCGTTGGTAATGTAATGAGAAAAGCAAATAATCTTGCAGTGCCACTGTCTACCGTCCTATGGATATCGTGACAAACTTCCAGAAGGACTATAGTCCTATAGATAGGACTGTTAATTGGTTAGTAGGTGGTCCTGTTAGTAATAGGTGTTAATGAGAATAATTAATAGTTGATAATGAAAACAATAAGGGTATGGGGACCCCCATACAAAAAACTTGTATTTTTTCGTTGTTTTTGCCCAATATTAATAACGACAACAGGTAGACGTTTAAAATTTTCACAAAACATATGGTTTTATAATACCTTTCGAAATAAATAAATAAAAAAAATAAAGTAAATATTAAAGGGGGGCTCCCATACAACAAACGTAATTTTTAAGCAATTTTTTTCTCGATCTTAATAAACAGGTAAAAACTTGAATATTTAAAAAAAGGAAGTATTTATAAATATAACGATGATGACACGGAACCCTTCATGAGCGAGTCCGACTCGCACTTGACCAATTATTTTTTTAATAATAACAGCAAGGAAACGTAGAACTTAGGTATTTTGGCGTAGGGGAAGGGTTACTACCTACAATATAACATGAAAAGCCACCAAATTAATACCTCGCCTTCAAACGACTCGAAATCGAAAATTCATTCGATAAAACGAAAATTAAAGGATATGAAATGAGAAAAATAATTTCGACGAAATCCGTCATTTGTCGTTTAAATTTAATCGTCGTAGTCGTAATATTCGACGTAATATTTCCCATAACGGCGCCAGATAACCGATTGGGTAGTTAATAGGTAATTTACGTATTCACGAATTTCTGTCGAAAACCTGCCGATAAATTTTGCCCGCACGTGCAAAATCCAGTCGTTTAATTTCCGAACCGAATGTATACGTTTAAAAATCGAACTTGTACGTTCAAAAATGCCATCAGTCAGGACGAATACATTCGGTTATGGACTTGTTGTACCGCTAACTTCAGACTATAAAAAACTAATTTTCTACATTAGAAAAATTAATTCGACTTTTTTTCCTCAAAACTATTAAGGGTTTAGAAAAACGTTTTACAACATCCTGTAGTACAATCTTATCAGGTATCCAAATAATAAAAAAATTTAAAAATAAAAGCAATATTAAGAAAATGGCAAGCAATAATCTGGTGAGAGTTAGCGATTTTTCGATAGTTTATATAATGTAAAATATTTTGAAAACTGTGACACTTTTGTTTCACCTAAATTGAGTTAGTTCGATTGATCCAGATCTCATCTCACGACAGGTATCGTTTGGACCACTACTTACTGGACACCCTGTATTTTACTTTACAGACACAGATAGATAAAGATATCGCTACTCGTCATTCGCTTACAGTACGACAGTCGATATACTTTGTCGAAAGACTCGTCAACAGCTAAATTCCCGATTTAACTTGAATCGACTGGCAATTGTTTTCAATTTGTATCTCTTTTGTTTTATTTAACCGTTTGTTCCACCGTTTGAATGACTGAAGTGAATGGGTGAGTGAGTGAACGATTGATATATGGACCGGTTTGGAACATACTCGTACATAAGCTGATTGTATTATTGTATTTCTTAGTATATACATATACGTGTAGGTTAGGTACACGTTTTTTATAACCATTGAATTAGAAGTATAGATGTTGTCGGCCAAAAGTATGTATGTAAACATATATTAATAGGTACTTAATAACCCCCAGTCAACCTTAGAAAAAACAAGCAAACCTGTTATCTATTTAAGACCCTTTCTTGTTATTGAAAAACTTGAATAATCCTAATAGATTATTATTAATCATAAGTAATTTATTTGTTATCCAACTAGTAAGGCTAGAGCCTAAATTAACGAAATTCCTATTTCATATGTATCATAATATGTAAATAACCAATATCAATCGTAATTCTGAAAGCAAGTCTGTCTCCATGACAGTACATTTACCCTACCAATTACCATGAGTAGGTGCGTTTACCCTACGCATGATTTATTTACGAAATTCTTCAAAGGTGAATGATCTGTAGCTGTTTTGTCGAATAATATTATTTTGTTTATGTAAATATTCCTTCGACATTTATTCTCTGATAATATTTTGATCAATTATCGAGTAAGGATTCGATTTGAAAAACATTTCTATTCATCTTAGCGTGATGTTATATAGCCTATAGCCTTCTTCGATAAATGGACTATCTTACACTAAATTAATTTTTAAAATCGGTCCAGTAGTTCCTGAGATTAGCGCGTTCAATCAAACAAACTCTTCAGCTTTATACATTTTTTTTAGCTGTATATTATTATAGATAGTACCTTAGACCAAAAAGTACATAGTCTATAGTTAGACCAAAAAAGTGAGGTAATTTTTTTTTACTATTTGATATACATCACAGATCACAATGTACCGGGAAACGTTATCATTTGATATTTACGTTACGTTTTTTCGACTACACTAAGTGTATATTGTATACTCTTGAAAAACTTCACCTCAAAACTATTTTGTGAAATTACCCTCCTAGATCGCTCGGGTAAAAAGTAAACCTCACCATTACCTCACAAAAAATGGTAATACGAGTATTATAGGATCATTGCTAAGCCCGCATAAACTGTTATCGGGTTTATGAACCATGTATGGTATTATTATATTTTTTCCACCGAGCACATGGTAGGAAACTTACCGACTTAAACCGATTGCGTTATCGTGTTGAATTTCTTAAACCTATCTATTATTCATAGCGATCTAAGGAATTCCGAGTTGATTTAAGATTTATTGGTATTTTTGACGGAAAATTTTTCGAATTGTAAGCGAGAGTTTCGCTTTTCCAGCTCGCTTTTATTTCTACGTAGTCTAAAAATCATATTTAAATTGTTTATTTCTTCTTAGGACAAGTTAAAATTTACAATATGAACATTATAAAATAAAAAATTACGCCATTACAAAAGTTCCTAAAGTCTCGATAGTCAATACCTATTATATCATCGGCTTTATGATAGAAAAGTTTATTAAAATCGGTTTAGCCGCTTAGGTGAATTTCAGTGACAAACACAAGTACCTACTCGAGGTTTTTGTATTTAAGGATATACTTGTATGGACAAATAGGTAGTTGCTTATACCTTTTGTAAATTGAACTGAAACACTAAGCCTTCAATTCTTCTAAGCATATTGAATGTTTCTTAGTACCAATAGGGCACAAAAGATAGTTTTATAAAATATTGTCTAGTATCTATTGAAAGCTGCAATGCTCTTAAAGCACATCAAAAGCTCTTGCATTCGAGACAAATCAGTTAATGCGAGAATTAAGTTACTTTCTTCTGCAGATTATGAACTTAGACTTCTTAGATATCCTGAATTAGAACTTACGAGTAGGTACATCATTTAGCTTATTTATAAAAGGACTGATTTTTGAAAAGCCCTAAAACATGCTCGCAAGGACAGAGTATCAAAATTAGAAAAGGTACAGTTCTGCGCAAAATTGATTTTGCATAGTAAATATTTACGTTTTTTTTTTGATTAAATCTTTGAAATACTCCGCGTGTGGTATATACTCGTAGATAAATTATACTGAGAATCATCTTGAATTTATTTTTTTCAAACATAAAATACCGCATCGAAATCGGTCCAGCGTCCCCCCTATAGAGCCCCTTTTATTCCATTGGAAGATAAAAAGTAACCCGATTTGTTGTAATAAATAAGTATTTCCAAACTAAGACTTAGAACAACTGTTTTTATACATATTGTATGTATGTAAGAAATAAACTTCGAAACTACTCATCCGATTTAAAAAATATATTTTACTAGTAAAATACCACATTATCGCTGAGTGACCTAAGCAATATTTTATTTTAAAAAAAACACATTTATTCATTTTTAAATACAATTTTCCGCGGGAAGTCGTCGAAAAAATTATGACACCTTGTCTACATAACACTCAACCGGTTATAACTGGTATAAGCTGGTTATACCGGCCTATCAAGCTGTATTATGACGTAATCCCTTCCTCTTTGTGTAACGCAAATATTGTTGTGGGGATTTACTCTGGATTTGGGTATTACAGGAATAAGCGAAAAAGCTTTCTTTGGGTTTCTGTATGAATATCGCCTATGTATTTACTTTTATTTTTGTTTGAGAATTTTTTGGAAGCACCTTCAAATTTAACTTCAAGTTAGCTTCAAAATCATTTAATCTTGTATTATATTATTCAATTATATTTATGAACGTAATTTCTTTTTAAGTTATCGGTCCTCTAAATAATAATTCCCCTACTCCTTTTATAAAACTTGTAAACAATAGTAAGCTCAGATTTCACCATAGCAAAGTTTGTAATGTACGATTATTGGAACGCTGTATAATTTACCTCCTTTGACTTCAAAATATGAAAGACAAAAACAAAAGCTTACGTGATATTTTAATTACTTTCTATATGAGAAAAAAAATATGTCTACGTTATTTTTTATTATAGATTTCACTAATTATCCTCGAAAAGCGGTTCGATAAATTTATTTGTCAATAAAGTAAAAATCAAAACATATTTTTCTTCCCAAGCCCAATGATAATTAATTCATGTTCAGTTGTCGGTAATGCAACTAATAAATTATTGTCTCTGATTTTACGAAATCTGATTAAGGTAGTGTTTATACCCTCAGCGAAATAAGGCAAGCTATATAAGTCAGCTTTTTCTATCTTATCTACTTGCTTATACAGACAGGAATTAATTTAATATCTACACTGAGTAGATGAAAGTTCGTTCCTTTTTAGTTTTAAGAAATATTCACAAACTAGAATAAAGTTTATTCATTGCTAATTCAAGCATTTTTTTGTAAATTACACTTAAAATAAGTAAAAAAAGATTAACGTGGTCAAACTTTGTAAATTGGATATTTTTTGAATTTTTTTATTTAAGTAGACTTCGTTTACGATACAGGGACTAATTTGTAGCGTGCATTTTCTTTCACTGTTTAAATTAAAATTTTTAATTGTTAATTTTATTAAACTGCATGTAGCTTCTCGCTTCTCGCTGTGAGTAAAACAATAGCCTATATTCCGATCATTATTTACAAAGACGTGTAACTTGACACCGGACGGTTAGCGCGCATTCGAAATAATAAAACTGGATTTTTATTTCTTTCTTCTCTCTAAAATTGGAATGTTATTTTGTACGCGACTGTACTTCGTTTTTATTTTTTCCGTGAAATTAATGTGTGGGTTCGAATGCATTTTTGGTTTTGGTTCTTAATTTGAAAGTGTCATTTATCTCTTTGGTTCTGAGAATGTATGCTTTCGTTTGAAGTATTGACATCGTGATTATCTTTCATATATCGACAACAGATGGCGTTACTTGATTTTAGCGTTCCGTAGTCAATTCTGAACCCTTATACGTATGCTACTACTTAAATATCTACTTTTAAATTCTCATTACACTAACAAAGTTATTGTATGAAATCTTTAAAAAATCCTAAACATTTTTGGATACAGTGTTTTTTATATATTTTTTCGAGTCGGTTGGTTTAAAAAAAAATTAAGTCTTAGGGTTAAATTACTCAAGTCAGGTTAAGGTTACTGAATTAAAATTACTGTTACTTAAAGAATCTGTTAAGATATTGAATAATTAATTCGTCAAGTGAACTATTAATCATTTGACTTAGAGATCTATTGGCGAATTATTAAGGTGTAAATTAAGTTTTAAAGTGCAAATAGTTAGAGCTTTTTCTTAAGTCTATCGCCAATACATTTACATTCAAAACATTTCAAAGGCGACGCTCGCGTACAAGACGTCTGATTAGCCTACAAACGAACATTTGCAAGTAAAATAACAATGGCTCTTTGTACCGAGGTTTATACTACCAAAACAGGGGTCCCGTATTCGATTCCCGCATATTTTTGTCCGACTGTTTCCAAGGAATTCGCTTAACGTTTCATTGTTTTCGTGAAATTGTCTGGGAATTATAGGATGGTTGGGATAGGATAGGTTGGCTATTATGGGTAATAATGGCTATTTTACTGGCTATTATTATTTTTAATGTCTATATTAACGTGCTCACCTGGTCATTATTATTTTTTTAAGTCGTTGAGCTGTATTAGGGAATTGCATAGCAGACAATACGTTGTCGTCCGAAAAGAAAGCAGCGGATTCGAAGGTTACATTATTAATGACTTGCAACGCATTGGTAATGCCCTTATACTACTGATGTCCAGTAAGCCGTCTAATTGTTCATCTTTCATCGACTACTAAAAAGAATATTTAGTTTCCGCGATTTTAAGTTTCAAGTCTTATCTCTGATATAACTTTAGCTATAAGGAACCCTCAAACCAAATACGACTTACACTTTACCAAAATTAACGTCTTAGAGCCCATAGGGAGCGTTCAAGTATTACGTAACGAAATTTTTGACCCCCCCTAAACGTTACGTAACATAAAAATGACCATTTGTTATCTAAAAACGTTACCATTTTGCCGCGTTTGAAGAATTTATAATAGTTTTTTTCAGTAATAAAAAACCAATGTTACGTAATGCGTTCTTCAACACCCCCCACCTATGTAACGTATCATAACATTTTACAAGACCTCCCGTCCAAATTGCGTTATGTAATACTTGGACGACTCCTAACAGCATGAGTTACATCACTATATTTTAAGACAGATTCTTACACTAAGATATCACTGTCTAACAAAACGACATATACATTTCGTATTTAACGCAAAATTATGACGTGACATTGTAAGTTCTAACGTGTACCCTCCGTTAAATTCCCGTCACGTGACGTCATGATACCGTACGACGTCAACGAGATGTAAATGTCTAATCTGAACATGTGTAGTTTGACAACAGCTAGGTACTCATTTGTGAGGCTATTTTTAACTGGCTTTGAAAATAGAGGGTATGAAATCAACGTGTGTATCGTAGATGTAAATTGGAACTGCGATATATACACATTTAATTATTTAGTTATTTATAAAGACTAGATTTATGTATGTATGTATGTTTGTCTACGCGTAACTGTAAAAATACTTATTGGATTTGTACCATTTTTGTTTGAACTATATTCACTATTTGTGAACAGTATCGATAATGTGAAAATTGATTCAATAGTTTTCGAGAATATGGACCTAAAAAGGTGCCATAGCTTGATTTATAGTTATGTTATTGCATTGATAACGATTGTTATCTAACGATAACAACCAGGACTTAGGGAAAGACTATCTTTAAAAAATATGGATGCCTTTTTGTAACACATACCTATCAAATGTGCAATACAATTTTGATTACCTAATCTGTTCAAGTTTTATGTCAGAATAGAACATACATCTGTCCTCTAAATATTTTTTTTACTTACTATCCCTGTCCTTTTCACTCACTCGTCCCGTCCTGTTTACTCCACATTTAAAAAAAGAACCACAATTAATAATGCGTATTTAAACCTTTAAACAAACGAAAAGATCTCATTTCTAAATTCAAAAAACGTATAAAAAATTCGCTCTGATACTTAAGCTAGGATCAAAATTCTACGCTCCATTAACGCGCAAGGGAAAATACATTTCGATTAAAAGAACTCTTATTTACTTTGAAATAAAGATTAAAATGCAACAACAGGGCTTAAGCAGTTAAAGAAATATACATTAGAAAGATTGGTTAATACTTCAGTACACGAACATGAATTGTTTGAGTATCTACTTACATCTGTACTTACTATTGAAACTTGGTATTTATTTAAATTGGAATAAGGTTCAAAATTGAAATGATGTCCAGTCAGTAGCTCGGAGCCCCCATAGAAAAGCACAATGATTAATCAAAGCCCCGAAACTCATCATAAAAATATGACATTCAATAGTTTAGGGGCCGGCCCCTTGCATATTTCTATAGAAACAAAACTACATTGAAAAAGTTGATGAAAAGACATTGTAATTGCATCCTATATTTGGGGTTTATTTGGGGGTGGAATTGTTTTGTAATTGCAGAAAATATGTTGCTTTGTCTTTTTAGAATGCTACCGTGCCTTCTTGGGTACGTTAAGTCGTCGTTATTAGTTAAATTCAGATCATTTACTACATCATTTAATAGCTTACTTAACAAACGTCAAAACATTAAAAAAAAATCATTACATCGTTGCAATAAATGTTCCTAAAGTCTCGATAGACAATACATTATATCATGGGCTTTATGAATTATCGGCGTCATTGTTAGATGATAGTAACTTAACCACCGTCAGAGGTATTTTAGGTGACAAATAAAACTCCGACTAAGTTTAGCCACTAACCTTTCTGCCAATCCACACTGTAGCAGCGTGGTGGAGTATGCTCTAGGCTCATCAATTATAAGGAGAGACCCGTGCCTGAGCACTACTGATAGTAGGCCAACAAAATTGTTTTACCTTGTAGCAATTCGCGGTTAAAACTAAAATAGCGTTTACGATGAGCTTTACAAGTTAACTGGCCTTAGTTAATTTAATTGGAGCTTCATTGAACCTAGTAAATCCGAATCGGTATAACGATTTAATGAACCGGCATTCGGACTATTGATAAATCGATGGTTACGGCGCTTCGCCGATTCGATTGTGGTCGCGATACGGATTTTAATGTAATTAACTAATTGAAATGTTTTAATATCTATGTTATGGATCAATCGATTAATATACGATTCCTAGAAGACCGGGCAGACGTTGTTCTGTCATTAAAATTCGCGTATATAATTTTAATAACTCCTCATCATATTAGACAACTTTTGCTATGTTGGCGATTCTATATTTATGATAGAATTTAAGTATCTCAACATTAGTACAATCTGCACGGAACTGAACCTAGGACTAAAGTCATTAATTAATACTAACGTAGTCTATAAAAACGGTGATAAATTTTCAAGAGAGAGTAAGATTACTATCAATTCCGCCAAAAAACTTCAAAGGCTTGCCCATTTCGCCGTCAGTTTCTCCGTAAAACATTTTCTCAGTTAAAAGACTCACAATTTTTCTTGCTATTAAAACAAGGATCTTGAATGAGCCTTTTAAAAACCTAAAGTCGGCGTGCAGTGAATCAGACCTATAAAAACTGGCTAACAAAAGACTGAGGACAAAAACGCGTTGAATTATAATTGGAAGTTAATTCACGTTGAGATGATTGCATACCTACTTCATGACGGAAAAGATTTGGTGGGAAGAATTCCCAGATATTATGTGGCCTGTTATCCTGCGGGAACATAGCCTTTTTCCGGGGTGAAATGTAATATAATTATTATGCATTGTTTTATAACTCCTGTAAAAAGTGTTTAGTATAAATGAAGATATAGTTTATTATTATTACCTTATGGAGAACTCTCTGGTTTTCTCATAATGTTTTCCTTTATCGAATCAAGTGATAATTAGTTTCTAATACGCATATAACTTTTTTAAATTACGAGGTCCGTCCTGTATTTTCACTTAGGAACTTCAGTTCGGGAGACTAACGTTTTAACCAATAAGCTATCACTGGTTATAACATATTGTAATCGAAGACCCAAGAACTCGAAACAAAGGATAAAAGTAATGGTTTATGCAACTCACCAAGTTTCTTTTAGTTTGCTTCTAGTTTTGAGACGTCGAGATTCTTAAGCCAAATTATTAGACATATTGAAATGCCACCATAGCAAAGATGTCCAATATGACGAACACTTACTAAGCATACAAGAAAATTTAAGGCAGGAGGTATCTGAAGTGGAAATATCGAGCATTACAACGTCTGCCGGGCTTTTAGTTAATTATAAAATAACACATTACGCATCAGACTAAAAATTCTGAAACAAAAAACGCCTGGCATTCCTCCATATGAATAAAACAATTTAACAATGCAATGCGGTTGAATTGAATGGATGATTCCGATAAAATTTACAAATGAATGTAAGATGTGTCATAGCGGTCAGCGGGTTTTCTTGTAAAGCAATTTGTCGATGACTAAATCGTTAAATTCTCTCGATAAAGGGAGTGTTTATTGAGGTACAAAAAAGAAATAATGATTTCAAAGCATATGGCAACTTAAGTTTTACGTACATAGTATTTTTTTATTAGTACGGGAAATATTAAACTTAGGACATCTTTATAAGAATAAAGGCAGCGGGAACGAAATAAATTCGTATAACTTGAAATTTAGTCAGTGTATTTTAGTTTTAAATTTCCTGTTTAAAGAACTGTAGAAAGCTTAATTTAATTATACATAAAATTATCAAAACATTTAATTTTGAATACAAATCAAAATCCACACTAACACACTTTTAGTCTGAGATATCGAACTGTTTTATAGTTTCGTTAATAATGAGCTATGGTCGAATTTGGACCACGGAGCTAGAGTAATGTTAAAATAGACGCCAAATAGCTCCATTACATAAAGTTCGTAACTGAAATCCCTACTAGTATTATAAATGCGAAAGTAACTCTGTCTGTCTGTCTGCTACGCTTTCACACCTAAACCACTGAACCGATTTGATAAAATTCGGTATAAAGATAGAACTGAACTTGGGAAAGGACATAGGATACTTTTTATCGCAAAGAAAGTCGCCTGATATAACCGAATTCATCGCAGGCGAAGCCGCGGGCGGAAAACTAGTTACTAATAATACCAATGATTTTGTTTCAATGTTTAAAAAAGTCGAAATACAGATGAGTTACGTCCTGCAGTCTCAATCTTTAATAAATGAAGTAATACAGTTTGTAAAGGCCTCGTGTACACATGAAATGTGTAGGATTTATAAATAGCACAGTCTGTGTACACGTTAGTCAAACACGGAGGCGCGAATATGCAAATTGTTCAACATTTGATGCACGCTTTTGCTAACTATTTTCTATTTACACCGATGTGTAACGTAAATACACCAGGGAATTTTAATTATTTGGCTATTACAAATTGGTCTGTCTGTCTTTCACTAGGCTGTATCTCATAAACGGTGATAGCTAGAAAGCTGAAATTTTCACAAATTATGTAGGTATATCCGTTGCCGCTATAACAACAAATACTAAAAATAAAAAAATGAAAATATTAAGACGTTGTAGACGTGTAATTTTTCGTATTATTTTCTCGATCTTAATAAACAGGTAAAAACTTGAATATTTTAAAAAAGGAAGTATTTACGAGTATAAATATGACGATGATGACACGGAACCCTTCATGTGTAAGTCCGACTCGCACTTGACCGATTATTTATGCTTCTGTGGTCATGGCATTTAAAACACTAAAACAAAAGACGATACAGTTCGGTGTAACAACGGCCGTATTCCGGTTAAATATTCATGTGCGCGATTATCCTTACAAGCAGATCCCGAACACGCTCTCACATGTACGTTGTACGTGTAAAATAGGTTTAATTGTCGAAATAACTGATTTTATCGTATATTTATACTTGTTTCGTTTTGTTTCAGGTACATGAAAGCTTATTGGAGATTATGCGGATTTACTTGAGGTTTGTGATATGATGGGTTTTTATCCGACTGCGCTAAAAGGAGGGTAATGTTTTTGGGTAATTAATGGGTTCTTTGGAAGACTATTTAAATTTTAAATTCCAGTTGTTAGTTGGTTTGTATTTACGTTAGTTAATTAAGTTTTTTAAAAGTTTAAGTCGTCTTGTACTCGTATTTATACTACAACATAATATAAAGCTAAAGAGTTTGTTTGAACGCGCTTATCTCAGGAACTACTGGACCGATTTGAAAAATTCTTTTAGTGTAAGATAGTCCATTTATCGAGGAAGGCTTATATTATACCGTTATAGGCTATGTAACACCTCGCTAAGATGAATAGGAGAGGAGCAGCAATAACTTTTTTTGCGAAAACAGTAAACTTACCCGGGCGGAGCCGCCGGTAATTGCTAGTTTGTATAAATAGGTAATATTATAAAAAAACTATAGTAGGTAAATATATTAGCTTGTCGTTCACAACATCGACCATAGTGTTGTAACTATCCTTCGTTGTAAACTCACGCTAAATATAAAACAGTGCGCGGCCCCTGACCGCCTGTTGCGTTGTTCCTGTTTTTAACGTACGTCAGACTACGGAGAAGGGTTGGGTGTTTATCGATGTTTTTTTATCGATACTTTTAGAATTAATAACTTGAGTTTGTACAAGTAAATATTGTCTTCGGAAGTTTTTAAACCGGATTTTTTTGTTACATGATTTAAAATGTAGATAGTTCTAATGCTTTCGCATTTGATTTGTTATTAAAATCATTTTAAACACAGTGCCTTTTTATCTTTACATTAACACCATTTACTACTATGTATTGTTTAGATGATAAAATAACCACGGCGATACAAATTTGTTTAACCTAAAACTGTTTGAATATACTTACATACCAGAAATACACAATCTTAAATTCTTACAGACTCAAACTCTCTTACTCGGCATGTTGGTCTATTCATGAAACGTGTATTAGTGTGAGTTTTGCTATAGCTTTGTGGACTCTCTTTGGAATGTTAACTTAAACGTATAAACACTCATAATTTAACAAGTAACATTTGTGTCTGCTTTATTTAAAAAAACGTACCAAAATTTTACATTTATTTATAAATATTATATCGATACGACATGAGTTCATCACTACAGACCGCATCAAGCGTGTATACGACGATGACAGCTAACCGTTCTAGAATCTTCAGACGGCCTTTGTCTTGGCTGATCGATAATTTATCATGCACCTCACTACACGTTTTGAAACTCCTCTCGGAAACTCCTTGCTAGGTAAAATTGTTTTCAGCGTCAATCTTACAATAGTTCGTTAGATTACACGGCTTAGGCAAACCTTGCTCAATTTACTGTGTAAATTAATTTCTTGTGTAAATACTGAGAACGCGTTCATATATTTATAGAACATTTTCGTTGCGATTTCATCAGTAATTTAATATGCTATGAAGTATGAATATACTAGAGATGTGCGGTACTACGGGTATTATTTACTTAGTTTTAAAGTCAAGATAAAAATGGTATTTACCCGACTGTGGCAGAAAAAAGGGAATGTTTTTCGAGTGTATTTATGTCAGTTTCTTTAGCATGCTATAAAGCCTAAAAAGATTTGATGGATTTTGACTCATGGTGTCATTTTTCTTCATTGTCATAGTAAAAGGCTATTTTTTTAATTTAAAATATCCCCCATTTTTAAACATTCCGGTGGTTTGTTTTTCTGTGAATAATTATTAGTTATTTTATCTATTAAAACTAAATGTTATTAATATACCTTAGTTTGATACGCATTCCATTTAACACGCTTACGCATTCGATCTTTATCGACAATCTAATAATAATTCTCTAACATAACTAGTTGAGCAACATACATACGTTAAGATGACAGCAGTACATTAAGAGTTAAAAAACTTGCTCAGTAGTCGATAAGAATCACGACGTCAACGCATCGACATCGTTATCGATAACTCTCACATCACTAAGTACGCGTGGTCGTGACAGGCGCCGGCTATTATTCGACTACCCTCATTAGGGTAGCGACACAAAATGTTTTGTTTTTACTTTTTCACCTTTATCGATAAAATTCTATGAAGGCAGATTTTTGATATACGAAATACTAATTAGATAGTAATGTTGTAATCGATTATTGTCCCCTCTTATTAATTGTATCGATTTCCTTTAATCCATATCTTATCATTGGCTTAATTAGGTTCAATATTAATTAATACAGTAAGAGGGGTTTTAACTCTAATTTGCTTTTAGTATTAAATTAATACTAGGATTAGATAGTTTGAGCGTAAATTCAGGCCTTTCATGTATAATGAGATTAAGATTTAGATTTTTTATGTTAGGTCCTAAGAAATGGAACGCTTATTATGTTAATTGATATACTAAATGAAGCGGGCGTGGTCAGAGAGCGAATGAGTGACCGCATCTTCTTAATCTTGAGCACTTTCATTGATAGAATGCGACGTTTAGTAATCGGTGCCGATTGTAATCGTTAGATAACAGTCGTTAAGCCATGTCGGAAGCATTCGAGTAGTATGAAAATTTCCGACATTTTAAATGGCCACTAATACCTTTCTCAATCCGCACTGGAGCAGCGTGGTAGAGTATGTCTTTGCACTTCCTCAGTGATGAGGAATTTTTTTTTTTTACAAATTTATTTTTATTTATTATCTAGCAGTTGCCCGCGGCTTCGCTCGCGTGAAATTTTGTCTGCCACATAAGTTTCGTGACAGATCATTTTATTTATATGTGAAACGGAACGTTTTACCGTTTACGTTTTATTAACTGACAAAGATGGCGAATGCGATTTTTTTTGTCATTGTCAGTGCCATAACAATTTACGAAATACTCCACAATCCGAATTTTGTGAATATATGTTGTCGACTCGAAATCATTATTTTTTTATGTTTTGTTATTCATATAAGGTTTCGATCGAGTCTACCGTACCCCTGCACGAAATTATTAATATAGATAACATGCGAGTAATACAACTACGAGAGTAAGTAGGTACCTACATTTCATTAATTAAGGTTAATGTGTCAAATTCAGTACATTTAATTTCAAATAAAAATGTTTACAATTCGTCTTACGTCACTATTTGGCCTATTTTCAAAATATAACCTCTAATGTTCCAGACTGATCCGTAACGTGTAAATATTTACATCGGCGTTTGCGGGTTAATACGCCAACGGGTTAGCTCGAGCTCTTTCACTCACTATGAGTTAGATAGGGAGGGAATGATAAGTTTTATAGGTTAAGTTACAATGATGATTTACTAGCCGGTCTGAATAAATATTGGTGTTTGGTTTTGAAGGTAACAGTGATTACAGATTTAATAGTTAGTTAATGGAAATAGTGTTTAAATAATTGTTAAAATAGTTGTTGAGATGTTAATATTGTTTTTTTTAACTTGTTACTCAATCATCAACAGTTGAATGGATTTCAAACAAAAAAAAGTTCGTAAATAGAACATGTGTGTAAAGAGCGGCTCTGAAGCGCATGTGGCTCTTTGGCTCTTTGAGTACGACTCTAGCACAAATATCCATGGAACGCGCAATATTTTCATATAAAAAATACAAACAAATCTGCCTTACTGAAATTTAGTGTACTACTTTTTAAGGGCATTAGTTTAACGCGGCGGTAATATATTTCGATTTTGGTCAGTAAAATTGATGACATTGGCAGTAAAGTTTGGGCAGTAAAATAAATGAAAACGATCAGTAATAAATATATTTTTCGGCAGTAAAATAATTAAATGGGCAGTTAATAGTGGGCAGTTATAAAGTTGCAATTGGTCGGTAACTTGTGAGCAGCAACTTGAGGGCAGTAACTCGTAGGGTTAAAATAGAGATTTAATAGGGCAAACGAAATTTTAACCTAACCCTTACCTTACACACCTTCACATTTTAGTGTTCGTCGTCAAATAACGCGTTTTTTACTTAACTTTTTGGTATGCCATTTTATAAGTTTTACTGCCCACTTAATTGAAGTCTACACGATTATCATTATTGTGTAATTGGATTATGTCACAGTGGCGTCGGAAACCCGCTGACGCGGGTTTCCTCCTTCCGAACGAATAAAATCATACCAACCTAACCTAACCCAACCAAAGACCATTAACAATGAGATTTTTGTCAAATTCTTTTCATTATTTAAAAATATTAATTTAACTGCCCACATTAACTGCTTATAATAACTGCCCAATATAACTGGCAAATTTGTTTTAAATTACTGCTCATGTGTTACTGCCCAGTTACTTATTGAACTGCTCCTTTTATGATAAAATTACCGGCACTTTGTATTTTTAGTACTGCTCATGTTTTACTGCCACACTTTTTATTTTACTGCCCAAAAAATATTTTACTGCCCAACTCATTATTTCCACTGCTCAATGTAACTGCTGGGATTTTTAAGTTACTGACCACTTTAATTAGTGCCCTTTTTAAGTGTAATCTAAGTATACTAAAGAACAAGATATGGCTCCCAATTTTTTTTCAATTATTATGTTATGTTCATATTTGGCTCAAGTTTTGCCAACGACTGTCCTGGGTCATAACTTTATTCTAAAAATAGGTTCCCTTGGGTTTATGCAATACCTTTCTTAAAACGACATTTCTACAGGCAAAACCGGAGGCTTCGTCTAGTAAGTAAAACATTTTGTCATGTTGTATTTACTAAGATATTTCCTGTACCTAACTAACTCCAATAATCTCATATAACACGCTCGGAAAATACACCTCGAGTTATTAAACTTGGTGACAGATTTATGTAAATATAAGACTTATGACTCTTGTAATAACGACATGTGGAATTTTCTTAATATGTTAGCTACTCGGATGTTTATTCTATCGATTTTAAACCTTATTGTTTGGTGATAGGGTGCATTGCTGTGAGTTTATGATTTGCACTATTTTAGATCATTATCTGATTGTGAGTATACGATTTGTTTTGAATAAGATATTTTCGCATTACAACTATGAATCTTTCATTATTTCCTATAGCTGTCCCGAAATTGGGATAACCAATAAATTTTTTGGAAATAGCAAACAATGGACATTCATAAAATTAAATGATATTTTACATAAATGATTTTTTTTAAACCAATTTGCGGGAAATGTGGAAGACTGACGACATTTTTTCAAAGAAAAGTATTTTTCAGTTGAATCCATCTCATGACAAAGAAAATGACGAAAGAATATTTTGTAATTATACCTAATACATTTGTAAAACTAATTTACTTAAGCATCTCGCTGTGACTTACAAATAGTCATAATGTTCCTTACCTATTAGTGTATTTAACCCCAACGATTCTGAACTTTATTACTCTAAAAATAAGGGTGATGCAGCGATGCATTTCAATTCTATCGTAGATTGAACGTGAAATCAAGATACGTCTTGATATGATCTTAATGGTGAGAGATGATGGATGTACTTGACAAGCTTCGTTTAATGTAGCCGTTAATTTAGAGAAAGTAGTCAAAGGAGTTTGGAGGTTAAATATGAGTTTGTGTGTTGGTAAATATTAGCTTTATTCAAATCGTTTATTTTGTCTTAGACTAATACTAGTAACTTACATACCGAATGTCAAAATTTACAATATAGGTAAATCCTACTAATATTATAAATGTGAAAGTTTGTAAAGATGTTTGGATGTATGTCCCTCCTTCACGCTCTAACCGTTAAGCGGATTAAGCTGAAACTTGGCACACAGTTAGTTTGCATCCGGGAATAGGACATAGGATAGATTTTATCCCGATTATTTGTTCCCTTGGGATGACTTTTTTTTTAAACTACTCTACTGCGGGCGAAGCCGCGGACGACGTCTAGTAACATAATATAAAATTAAAAGAAAAATCATTATATCCTAACAATAAAATTTACTAAATTCTCCATAGACAAAATTATATTACATCTTTATCTTAAGTCGAAAAAATCTTCTCTTAGTAAGTCCAAAATAGACGTAATAGACACTTCTGTCTGTTTCAAAGATAGATAGATCAATCTATACTGGTCGTAACTTTTAAATTATACTAGCGAGGCTATAAAATGTTCATTAGGGGGCCACACGCACGTACCCGCGGGGTAATAGGGCTGCCAACATAACAAACACCGGACAAAAATTACCTTATAACAAACACCGGACAAAAATACCTTAATTCCGGACATTTTGATATAATTACAATTTCTTAAAGAGCATTGTAACCTTATCCTGCAATAAACAATTTTGATTTCATTTGATTTGATCTCTTACCCGGACGTATATTTCTGGAAAATTCTATTTTCGCCGTACCTACTCTTGTAAAGTATAATTTATGAAACGAAAAGGAAAGAGGATTTTGTAAAAATATAATAAGTAATGGTAGTTTAAAGATATTTTTTTATTTAGCAAATAATATTTGTTTTTTTTTCTTCAATAAGACCATCCATCTGATTAGATACCTATTTAAGTTCTGTCAGAACCATAGACTAATATAGTCGGCACAGAAAGTAGCTACATCAAAAAGTAACGTTTACCTACGTCATTTCTCTGTAATTCTTTCAAAAACTTCCAACTGTAGAATAATAACATAAATAAGTACTTATATAAAAAAAATTAACGTTTATAGAAAGCCTCCTTTATTTTATTTTGTTCCTTCTCTCTCTAATGGAACATGTAAAATAAAATGTCCGGGATTTATCCCATTTCCGGACATTCCCGGACTAGAACAATTATCCGGTTAAATATAGCCAGATGATAGCCCTAGTCATATGCAACATTCGTTCAACAAGTAATGTGTTTACATCGCGTTTTGATTTACAATTTTATAGTGCCCGCGTGTTTATGCTGGCCTGGTAGCTGTGGTTGCGCTTTGAATGTGGTTTTATAAAAATAAAACCCACAAACCCACTAACCTAGGTTTAGTGTGGTTACCCTTGGGAATGGTTTTAACTTCGTCAGTACTTTTGCAATGGTTGTTAAGTCACTTAAGAGTGAATTTCGTGAGAATAGATGAAGAGTCGTTCATTTAGACTTCCGGTTTTGATTTTATTTTTGAAGTTTATTTTTTAGACAACAAACAATAACCTTTTCTTACTGCTATTGGGGTGTAATTATATTTACGTATAGTATAGATAATAAAATAATCATTATCTACGTAATCCTAGAAGTTGCCTAATACATAAGAAATTAAAAAAAAATCATTACTATTCTATAGATGACTACTCGTATGGCGCAATGGGTATTATGCCGCACCACCGTTCAAGGGGTCCTGGGTTCGATTCCCAGCGGGGCAGAAATTTTAACGATGATATTTTAAAATTTCTGTTCTGCGTGTGTGTATGTGTGTACTATTTGACTAATTGTGTTTTCCATGTTACACACCACTATAAAGAAAATTATAGTGTCTATAATTATCATAATACCTATTCCGATAACATTTGTATAAATGTAAAGCACGTATCCAATACTAGTAAACTCGGGAAATATTACGTTAAATTTCTCGAAAATTAGCTCCTTTCAAAATAGGCTTAACATATTATTAATTGGGAAGCTTCCCTTACAAGATACGATAACAAATGATGTTTGAAACCCGATATTAACTAACAACCTCCGTCAAATACCGAAACCAATACCTGTTTGATTAATCAATCGAATTTCAACTTTGGCAGTACAGGTTAGAATATACTTTTCTTTGAAATGCAAACGTTAAGTTGCTTAAGGTTCCCATAAAATGAATATATCTATGTACCTATAGATATCAGAGAAATTACTGACAAGATGTTCTGACGAGCGGACACGGCAGTGTGTTGTACATGAATACGTTTATGTTACAGGTTTTTTTTTATAAAAACTTCTTCATGTATTTACGTCGTAAAATAACGTCAAAATGGCGGCCCTTATCCCTCCCAACACGCGCGATTTTTTACTGATCTCGCTTATTGTAATTAATTCTTTGAAACTTTAGCTATCCAGTGGTATAATTTAATTTTGGATGTAGACGATAGATTCGAAACTACAACGCTAAACTGTATCCCCCGATTTTGTAGTTAGATTTTTAGGATTGCCCCTATTATGAAAGCATTACTAATCAATAATTCTAAATTATATTCTTGTGTTTCAAAGTAGATGCAATTAAAAATCAATTTTAATTCATAGCTCCGTAAATCTAAATTCCCTTGTGAACTCACTATAAAAGGACATCTTTGCATAGTAAACTGGGTCTTATATGTTACAAGTACAACACATTTTGCATTGCTTACAACCTGATCCTTAAACCCTTGTGTTAAGGTCAATGTTTCTTCAGCAAGACCCTGACTGATAACGCTTGAAATATGAAGTGCTGATAATGTCAGAGAGGAGCAAATTACTTGATGTAATTTAGGGACTAAAAAGTATCTTTTATGCTTGTATAGATTTAAGCTTCTTACTTTTTACGTCAGTTATTATTTACTGTAAAAGAAGTGATATTTTATACTGTAGATATGCTGTAGTAAATAACCGTATTTAGTGACTGTGCTACAAAAAAGTTGACAGGTTCCACAGTATAAACTTCTTAGTAAATTAAGTAAAAATTTGACTTGTATAACCACAGCACTATTTAGGGACCGTTTAAGTAGAACATAAGCAGATTTATCATAATTGTCACATA